>JAWPHD010026412.1:0-13176 GCA_037043455.1 Cyrtodaria siliqua | reverse complement strand
TCTTACACATATATTTTCAGTTCTTACCCATATATATTCAATTCTTACACATATATATTCAGTTCTTACACATATATATTCAGATCTTACGCATATATATTCCGTTCTTACGCATAAATATTCGTACTTACGGATATATATTCCGTTCTTACGCATATATATTCAGTTCTTAGGCATATATATTCCGTTCTTACGCATATATATTCAGTTTTTACACATATATATTCCGTTCTAACACATATATATTCAGTTCTTACACATATATATTCAGTTCTTACACATATATATTCAGTTCTTACAAATATATATTCCGTTCTTACGCATATATTCAGTTCTTACGCATATATTCAGTTCTTACACATATATATTCAGTATTTACGCATATATATTCAGTTCTTACACATATATATTCAGTTCTTACGCATATATATTCAGTTCTAACACATATATATTCAGTTCTTACACATATATATTCAGTTCTTACACATATATATTCAGTTCTTACACATATATATTCAGTTCTTACACATATATATTCAGTTCTTACACATATATATTCAGTTCTTACACATATATATTCAGTTCTTACACATATATTCAGTTCTTACACATATATTCAGTTCTTACACATATATTCAGTTCTTACACATATATATTCTGTTCTTACGCATATATATTCAGTTCTTACACATATATATTCAGTTCTTACACATATATATTCAGTTCTTACACATGTATATTCAGTAATTACACATATATATTCAGTTCTTACACATATATATTCAGTTCTTACACATATATATTCAGTTCTTACACCTATATATTCAGTTCTTACGCATATATATTCCGTTCTTACGCATATATATTCCGTTCTTACGCATATATGTTCAGTTCTTACACATATATATTCAGTTCTTACGCATATATATTCAGTTCTTACGCATATATATTCAGTTCTGACACATATATATTCAGTTCTTACACATATATATTCAGTTCTTACACATATATATGCCGTTCTTACGCATATATATTCCATTCTTACGCATATATTCAGTTCTTACGCATATATATTCAGTTCTTAGGCATATATATTCAGTTCTTACGCATATATATTCAGTTCTTACACATATATATTCAGTTCTTACGCATATACATTCCGTTCTTACGCATATATATTCCGATCTTACGCATATATATTCAGTTCTTACACATATATATTCAGTTCTTACACATATATATTCAGTTCTTACACATATTTATTCAGTTCTGACAAATATATATTTCGTTCTTACGCATATATATTCAGTTCTTACGCATATATTCAGTTCTTACTCATATATATTCAGTTCTATACACATATATATTCATTTCTTACGCATATATATTTAGTTCTTACACATATATATTCATTTCTTACGCATATATATTTAGTTCTTACACATATATATTCAGTTCTTTCACATATATATTCAGTTCTTACAAATATATATTCCGTTCTTACGCATATATATTCAGTTCTTACGCATATATTCAGTTCTTACGCATATATATTCAGTTCTTACACATATATATTCAGTTCTTACACATATATATTCAGTTCTTACACATATATATTCAGTTCTTATACATACATATTCAGTTCTTAAACATATATATTCAGTTCTTACACATATATATTCCGTTCTTACGCATATATATTCAGTTCTTACGCAAAAATTCAGTTCTTACGCATATATATTCAGTTCTTACACATATATTCAGTTCTTACGCATATATATTCAGTTCTTACACATATATATTCAGTTCTTACGCATATATATTCAGTTCTTACACATATATATTCTGTTCTTACGCATATATATTCCGTTCTTACTCATATATATTCCGATCTTACGCATATATATTCAGTTCTTACACATATATATTCAGTTCTTACACATATATATTTAGTTCTTACACATATATATTCAGTTCTTACAAATATATATTCAGTCCTTACGCATATATATTCAGTTCTTACGCATATACTCAGTTCTTACGCATACATATTCAGTTCTTACACATATATATTCAGTTCTTTACACATATATATTCATTTCTTACACATATATATTCAGTTCTTACACAAATATTTTCAGTTCTTACCCATATATATTCAGTTCTTACACATATATATTCAGTTCTTACACATATATATTCAGATCTTACGCATATATATTCCGTTATTACGCATATATATTCCGTACTTACGGATATATATTCCGTTCTTACACATATATATTCCGTTCTAACACATATATATTCAGTTCTTACACATATATATTCAGTTCTTTACACATATATATTCAGTTCTTACAATACATATTCCGTTCTTACGCATATATATTTCGTTCTTACGCATATATATTCCGTTCTTACGCATATATAGTCCGTTCTTACGCATACATATTCCGTTCTTACGCATATATATTCCGTTCTTAGGCTTATATATCCCATTCTTACGCATATATATTCAGTTCTTACGCATATATTCAGTTCTAACGCATATATATTCAGTTCTTACACATATATATTCAGTTCTTACGCATATATATTCAGTTTCTTACACATATATATTCAGTATTTACGCATATATATTCAGTTCTTACACATATATATTCAGTTCTTACGCATATATATTCAGTTCTTACACATATATATTCAGTTCTTACATATATATATTCAGTTCTTTACACATATATATTCAGTTCTTACACATATATATTCAGTTCTTACACATATATATTCAGTTCTTACACATATATATTCAGTTCTTACACATATATATTCAGTTCTTACACATATATATTCAGTTCTTACACATATATATTCAGTTCTTACAAATATATATTCAGTTCTTACGCATATATTCAGTTCTTACACATATATATTCAGTTCTTACACATATATATTCAGTTCTTACACATATATATTCAGTTCTTACACATATATATTCAGTTCTTACGCATATATATTCAGTTCTTACTCATATATTCTTTTCTTACGCATATATATTCAGTTCTTACGCATATATATTCAGTTCTTACACATATATATTCAGTTATTACACATATATATTCAGTTCTTACACATATAATATTCAGTTCTTACACATATATATTCAGTTCTTTACACCTATATATTCAGTTCTTACGCATATATATTCCGTTCTTACGCATATATATTCCGTTCTTACGCATATATATTCCGTTCTTACGCATATATATTCAGTTTCTTACACATATATATTCCGTTCTTACACATATATAATAAGTTCTTATACATACATATATATTCAGTTCTTACACATATATATTCAGTTCTTACAAATATATATTCCGTTCTTACGCATATATATTCAGTTCTTACGAATATATTCAGTTCTTACGCATATATATTCAGTTCTTACACATATATATTCAGTTCTTACGCATATATATTCAATTCTTACACATATATATTCAGTTCTTACAAATATATATTCAGTTCTTACAAAATATATATTCAGTTCTTACACATATATTCAGTTCTTACGCATATATATTCAGTTCTTACGCATATATATTCAGTTCTTACACATATATATTCCGTTCTTACACATATATATTAAGTTCTTATACATACATATATATTCAGTTCTTACACATATGTATTCAGTTCTAACACATATATATTCAGTTCTTACACATATATATTCAGTTCTTACAAATATATATTCCGTTCTTACGCATATATATTCAGTTCTTACGAATATATTCAGTTCTTACGCATATATATTCAGTTCTTACACATATATATTCAGTTCTTACGCATATATATTCAATTCTTACACATATATATTCAGTTCTTACGCATAGATATTCCGTTCTTACACATATAAATTCAGTACTTACGCATATATATTCCGTTCTTACAAATATATATTCAGTTCTTACACATATATATTCCGTTTTTACGCTAATATATTCCGTACTTACGCATATATATTCCGTTCTTACGCATATATATTCCGTTCTTACGCATATATATTTCGTTCTTACGCATATATATTCCGTTCTTACGCATATATAGTCCGTTCTTACGCATACATATTCCGTTCTTACGCATATATATTCCGTTCTTAGGCTTATATATCCCATTCTTACGCATATATATTCAGTTCTTACGCATATATTCAGTTCTAACGCATATATATTCAGTTCTTACACATATATATTCAGTTCTTACGCATATATATTCAGTTCTTACACATATATATTCAGTATTTACGCATATATATTCCGTTCTTACACATATATATTCAGTTCTTACGCATATATATTCAGTTCTTACACATATATATTCACTTCTTACACATATATATTCAGTTCGTACACATATATATTCAGGTTTTACGCATATATATTCAGTTCTTACTCATATATTCAGTTCTTACGCATATATCTTCAGTTCTTACGCATATATATTCAGTTCTTACGCATATATATTCTGTTCTTACGCATATATATTCAGTTCTTACGCATATATATTCAGTTCTGACACCTATATATTCTGTTCTTACACATATATATTCAGTATTTACGCATATATATTCAGTTCTGACACATATATATTCAGTTCTTACAAATATATATTCAGTTCTTACACATATATATTCAGTTCTTACGCATATATATTCAGTTCTTACGCATATATCTTCAGTTCTTACGCATATATATTCAGTTCTTACGCATATATATTCTGTTCTTACGCATATATATTCAGTTCTTACGCATATATATTCAGTTCTGACACATATATATTCAGTTCTTACACATATATATCCAGTTCTTACACATATATATTACGTTTTTACACATATATATTCAGTTCTTACAAATATATATTCAGATCTTACGCATATATATTCAGTTCTTACTAATATATTCAGTTCTTACGCATATATATTCAGTTCTTACACATATATATTCAGTTCTTACGCATATATATTCAATTCTTACACATATATATTAAGTTCTTACGCATAGATATTCCGTTCTTACACATATAAATTCAGTACTTACGCATATATATTCCGTTCTTACAAATATATATTCAGTTCTTACACATATATATTCCGTTTTTACGCTAATATAATACGTACTTACGCATATATATTCCGTTCTTACGCATATATATTCCGTTCTTACGCATATATATTTCGTTCTTACGCATATATATTCCGTTCTTACGCATATATAGTCCGTTCTTACGCATACATATTCCGTTCTTACGCATATATATTCCGTTCTTAGGCTTATATATTCCATTCTTACGCATATATATTCAGTTCTTACGCATATATTCAGTTCTAACGCATATATATTCAGTTCTTACACATATATAATCAGTTCTTACGCATATATATTCAGTTCTTACACATATATATTCAGTATTTACGCATATATATTCCGTTCTTACACATATATATTCAGTTCTTACGCATATATATTCAGTTCTTACACATATATATTCACTTCTTACACATATATATTCAGTTCTTACGCATATATATTCAGTCCTTACACATATATATTCACTTCTTACACATATATATTCAGTTCTTACACATATATATTCAGGTTTTATGCATATATATTCAGTTCTTACTCATATATACAGTTCTTACGCATATATCTTCAGTTCTAACGCATATATATTCAGTTCTTACGCATATATATTCTGTTCTTACGCATATATATTCAGTTCTTACGCATATATATTCAGTTCTGACACCTATATATTCAGTTCTTACACATATATATTCAGTATTTACGCATATATATTCAGTTCTGACACATATATATTCAGTTTTTACAAATATATATTCAGTTCTTACACATATATATTCAGTTCTTACGCATATATATTCAGTTCTTACGCATATATCTTCAGTTCTTACGCATATATATTCAGTTCTTACGCATATATATTCTGTTCTTACGCATATATATTCAGTTCTTACGCATATATATTCAGTTCTGACACATATATATTCAGTTCTTACACATATATATCCAGTTCTTACACATATATATTACGTTCTTACACATATATATTCAGTTCTTACAAATATATATTCCGTTCTTACGCATATATATTCAGTTCTTACGAATATATTCAGTTCTTACGCATATATATTCAGTTCTTACACATATATATTCAGTTCTTACGCATATATATTCAATTCTTACACATATATATTCAGTTCTTACGCATAGATATTCCGATCTTACACATATAAATTCAGTACTTACGCATATATATTCCGTTCTTACAAATATATATTCAGTTCTTACACATATATATTCCGTTTTGACGCTAATATATTCCGTACTTACGCATATATATTCCGTTCTTACGCATATATATTCCGTTCTTACGCATATATATTTCGTTCTTACGCATATATATTCCGTTCTTACGCATATATAGTCCGTTCTTACGCATACATATTCCGTTCTTACGCATATATATTCCGTTCTTAGGCTTATATATTCCATTCTTATGCATATATATTCAGTTCTTACGCATATATTCAGTTCTAACGCATATATATTCAGTTCTTACACATATATATTCAGTTCTTACGCATATATATTCAGTTCTTACACATATATATTCAGTATTTACGCATATATATTCCGTTCTTACACATATATATTCAGTTCTTACGCATATATATTCAGTTCTTACACATATATATTCACTTCTTACACATATATATTCAGTTCTTACACATATATATTCAGGTTTTACGCATATATATTCAGTTCTTACTCATATATTCAGTTCTTACGCATATATCTTCAGTTCTTACGCATATATATGCAGTTCTTACTCATATATATTCTGTTCTTACGCATATATATTCAGTTCTTACGCATATATATTCAGTTCTGACACCTATATATTCAGTTCTTACACATATATATTCAGTATTTACGCATATATATTCAGTTCTGACACATATATATTCAGTTCTTACAAATATATATACAGTTCTTACACATATATATTCAGTTCTTACGCATATATATTCAGTTCTTACGCATATATATTCAGTTCTTACTCATATATATTCTGTTCTTACGCATATATATTCAGTTCTTACGCATATATATTCAGTTCTGACACATATATATTCAGTTCTTACACATATATATCCAGTTCTTACACATATATATTACGTTCTTACACATATATATTCAGTTCTTACAAATATATATTCAGATCTTACGCATATATATTCAGTTCTTACTAATATATTCAGTTCTTACGCATATATATTCAGTTCTTACACATATATATTCAGTTCTTACGCATATATATTCAATTCTTACACATATATATTCAGTTCTTACGCATAGATATTCCGTTCTTACACATATAAATTCAGTACTTACGCATATATATTCCGTTCTTACAAATATATATTCAGTTCTTACACATATATATTCCGTTTTTACGCTAATATATTCCGTACTTACGCATATATATTCCGTTCGTACGCATATATATTCCGTTCTTACGCATATATATTTCGTTCTTACGCATATATATTCCGTTCTTACGCATATATAGTCCGTTCACGCATACATATTCCGTTCTTAAGCATATATATTCCGTTCTTAGGCTTATATATTCCATTCTTACGCATATATATTCAGTTCTTACGCATATATTCAGTTCTAACGCATATATATTCAGTTCTTACACATATATATTCAGTTCTTACGCATATATATTCAGTTCTTACACATATATATTCAGTATTTACGCATATATATTCCGTTCTTACACATATATATTCAGTTCTTACGCATATATATTCAGTTCTTACACATATATAGTCACTTCTTACACATATATATTCAGTTCTTACGCATATATATTCAGTTCTTACACATATATATTCACTTCTTACACATATATATTCAGTTCTTACACATATATATTCAGGTTTTACGCATATATATTCAGTTCTTACTCATATATTCAGTTCTTACGCATATATCTTCAGTTCTTACGCATATATATTCAGTTCTTACGCATATATATTCTGTTCTTACGCATATATATTCAGTTCTTACGCATATATATTCAGTTCTGACACCTATATATTCAGTTCTTACACATATATATTCAGTATTTACGCATATATATTCAGTTCTGACACATATATATTCAGTTCTTACAAATATATATTCAGTTCTTACACATATATATTCAGTTCTTACGCATATATATTCAGTTCTTACGCATATATCTTCAGTTCTTACGCATATATATTCAGTTCTTACGCATATATATTCTGTTCTTACGCATATATATTCAGTTCTTACGCATATATATTCAGTTCTGACACATATATATTCAGTTCTTACACATATATATCCAGTTCTTACACATATATATTACGTTCTTACACATATATATTCAGTTCTTACAAATATATATTCCGTTCTTACGCATATATATTCAGTTCTTACGAATATATTTAGTTCTTACGCATATATATTCAGTTCTTACACATATATATTCAGTTCTTACGCATATATATTCAATTCTTACACATATATATTCAGTTCTTACGCATAGATATTACGTTCTTACACATATAAATTCATTACTTACGCATATATATACCGTTCTTACAAATATATATTCAGTTCTTACACATATATATTCCGTTTTTACGCTAATATATTCCGTACTTACGCATATATATTCCGTTCTTACGCATATATATTCCGTTCTTACGCATATATATTTCGTTCTTACGCATATATATTCCGTTCTTACGCATATATAGTCCGTTCTTACGCATACATATTCCGTTCTTACGCATATATATTCCGTTCTTAGGCTTATATATTCCATTCTTACGCATATATATTCAGTTCTTACGCATATATTCAGTTCTAACGCATATATATTCAGTTCTTACACATATATTTTCAGTTCTTACGCATATATATTCAGTTCTTACACATATATATTCAGTATTTACGCATATATATTCCGTTCTTACACATATATATTCAGTTCTTACGCATATATATTCAGTTCTTACACATATATATTCACTTCTTACACATATATATTCAGTTCTTACACATATATATTCAGGTTTTACTCATATATATTCAGTTCTTACTCATATATTCAGTTCTTACGCATATATCTTCAGTTCTTACGCATATATATTCAGTTCTTACTCATTTATATTCTGTTCTTACGCATATATATTCAGTTCTTACGCATATATATTCAGTTCTGACACCTATATATTCAGTTCTTACACATATATATTCAGTATTTACGCATATATATTCAGTTCTGACACATATATATTCAGTTCTTACAAATATATATTCAGTTCTTACACATATATATTCAGTTCTTACGCATATATATTCAGTTCTTACGCATATATCTTCAGTTCTTACGCATATATATTCAGTTCTTACGCATATATATTATGTTCTTAAGCATATATATTCAGTTCTTACGCATATATATTCAGTTCTGACACATATATATTCAGTTCTTACACATATATATCCAGTTCTTACACATATATATTACGTTCTTACGCATATATATTCCATTCTTACGCATATATTCAGTTCTTACACATATATATTTAGTTTAGAGGCATATATATTCCGTTCTTACGCATATATATTCAGTTCTTACACATATATATTCAGTTCTTACACATATATATTCAGTTCTTACACATATATATATTAAGTTCTTACACATATATATTCAGTTCTTACACATATATATTCAGTTCTTACAAACATATATTTCGTTCTTACGCATATATATTCAGTTCTTACGCATATATTCAGTTCTTACTCATATATATTCAGTTCTTACACATATATATTCAGTTCTTACGCATATATATTCAGTTCTTACACATATATATTCAGTTCTTACACATATATATTCAGTTTTTACACATATATATTCAGGTTCTTACACAAATATATTCAGTTCTTACAAATATATATTCCGTTCTTACGCATATATATTCATTTCTTACGCATATATTCAGTACTTACGCATATATATTCAGTTCTTACACATATGTATTCAGTTCTTACGCATATATATTTAGTTCCTACACATATATATTCAGTTCTTACACATATATATTTAGTTCTTACACATATATATATTCAGTTCTTACGCATATATATTCAGTTCTTACGCATATATATTCCGTTCTTATGCATATATATTCCGTTTCTACGCATATGTATTCAGTTCTTACGCATATATATTCCGTTCTTACGCATATATATTCAGTTCTTACACATATATTCAGTTCTTACGCATATATATTCAGTTCTGACACTTATATATTCAGTTCTTACACATATATATTCAGTTCTTACACATATATATTCCGTTCTTACGCATATATATTCCGTTCTTACGCATATATTCAGTTCTTACGCATATATTTTCAGTTCTTACGCATATATATTCAGTTCTTACGCGTATATATTCAGTTCTTACGCATACATATTCCGTTCTTATGCATATATATTCCGTTCTTACGCATATATATTCAGTTCTTACGCATATATATTCCGTTCTTACGCATATATATTCAGTTCTTACACATATATTCAGTTCTTACGCATGTATATTCCTTTCTTACGCATATATATTCAGTTCTTACACATATATATTCAGTTCTTAAACATATATATTCAGTTCTTACACATATATATTCAGTTCTTACGCATATATATTCAGTTCTTACGCATATATATTCAGTACGTACGCATATTTATTCAGTTCTTACGCATATATTATCAGTTCTTACGCATATATATTCCGTTCTTAAGCATATATATTCAGTTCTTACACATATATATTCAGTTCTTACACATATATATTCAGTTATTACACATATATATTCAGTTATTACACATATATATTCAGTTCTTACGCATATATATTCAGTTCTTACAAATATATATTCAGTTCTTACGCATATATATTCAGTTCTTACGCATATATTCAGTACTTACGCATATATATTCAGTTCTTACACATATGTATTCAGTTCTTACGCATATATATTTAGTTCCAACACATATATATTCAGTTCTTACACATATTCATTCAGTTCTTACACATATATATTCAGTTCTTACGCATATATATTCAGTTCTTACGCATATATATTCCGTTCTTATGCATATATATTCCGTTCTTACGCATATGTATTCAGTTCTTACGCATATATATTCCGTTCTTACGCATATATATTCAGTTCTTACACATATATTCAGTTCTTACGCATATATATTCAGTTCTGACACTTCTATATTCAGTTCGTACACATATATATTCAGTTCTTACACATATATATTCCGTTCTTACGCATATATATTCCGTTCTTACGCATATATTTAGTTCTTACGCATATATTTTCAGTTCTTACGCATATATATTCAGTTCTTACGCATATATATTCAGTTCTTACGCATACATATTCCGTTCTTATGCATATATATTCCGTTCTTACGCATATATATTCAGTTCTTACGCATATATATTCCGTTCTTACGCATATATATTCAGTTCTTACACATATATTCAGTTCTTACGCATATATATTCCGTTCTTACGCATATATATTCAGTTCTTACACATATATATTCAGTTCTTAAACATATATATTCAGTTCTTACACATATATATTCAGTTCTTACGCATATATATTCAGTTCTTACGCATATATATTCAGTACGTACGCATATTTATTCAGTTCTTACGCATATATTATCAGTTCTTACGCATATATATTCCGTTCTTAAGCATATATATTCAGTTCTTACACATATATATTCAGTTCTTACACATATATATTCAGTTATTACACATATATATTCAGTTCTTACGCATATATATTCAGTTCTTACACATATATATTCAGTTCTTATGCATATATATTCAGTTCTTACGCATTATATTCAGTTCTTACGCATATATATTCTGTTCTTACGTATATATATTCAGTTCTAACGCATATATATTCAGTTCTGACACATATATATTCAGTTCTTACACATATATATCCAGTTCTTACACATATATATTCCGTTCTTACGCATATATATTCCGTTCTTACGCATATATTCAGTTCTTACGCATATATTTTCAGTTCTTACGCATATATATTCAGTTCTACGCATATATATTCCGTTCTTACGCATATATATTCAGTTCCTACACATATATTCCGTTCTTACGCATATATATTCAGTTCTGACACATATAGATAGATAGATCTTTATTTCCAATTTCCAATAGGCTTAAAAGCCCATGAGGATACAAAATACAATTACAAAGCATGGCAACAGTATAGTTATTACAAACAATACATGTCCAAATATGCAGTTTATCTTAACTGAGCTGATTCAATGAGAAGGCGTTAACATAACACTTCCTTGCATAAATAAATTACAATTCATCACAATTTCCTTAACACATATATTACATACATTATATTTAGAAATAGCTAATTTCTGTATAGTGTTTCGTTACGTAACTTAAATGCTTTTAAAACAAAGGTACACAGTTTGCGAATATATATCTTATTTTGTGAGTTTAGTAATTCCAGAAACTTGATCATATTTGGTCTCTAATAAAAATATTTAGGAATATATTGCTTCCTTAACATTATGTATGTTTGGCATTCCAACACAAAAGGGAATTCATCTTCAAGTTTATTACAAAATACACATATTCTATCGTTTACAGGAATTCTATTGGTTGAAACCCACCTACCGGCTTCAATTTGCAGTCTATGAGATGACACCCGTAATTTAGTTAGTGCTTGACACATTTTGAAAACATTTATATTATCTAGATATGATTGAAACTGAAATTTTGCAATGTTTATATAAAAACTGCTCTAGTGGAATTTTCTAATCGACTATGCCAATTCTGAACAAAATTGTCATTTAACCTTTGCTTTAATATTGCAAGAATAATATTATCGTTACCAACACTTTGTTCTTACGCGTATATATTCAGTTCTTACGCATATATTTTCAG
>JAWPHD010026411.1:0-13177 GCA_037043455.1 Cyrtodaria siliqua | reverse complement strand
TACATTGAACATGTTTAAAACCTATATCACTCCTTACGTTAGTTTGTGTTTCATTGTTCTTGGCAGAAGCAATCTTAATTTAACGTTTGTAACAACTGTTCTGTTGCTTGTTATAATGTCTGGAGATGTTGCTGAAAACCCCGGTCCTGATCAAAAACAATAGTGAAATACAACACAGTTTAGCTGTAGCACACCTCAATATTAGAAGTATACAAAATTGAATATATAGAACATAATCTTCCTGATTTTGACATTCTTTGTTTTACTGAAACACATTTAACAGTTGATGTAAGTAATGAATCTTTGCAGTTAGAGGGATTCTATAATTATCGTTTGGATAAATCTGCGCATTCTAGCGGACTTTTAACGAAGTTTCTAAATTATTAGTGGCTAAACGCAACCTGAATTAGAAAACCCCTCAATCATGTCAATTGGACGCAGTTTGGTAGAAATTAAGTATGATAAAAACGAAATTTTAATTTGCAATGTTTATCGTCCACAAATACACTGTTCTTTTTTGGACTAATTTAAACATATCGATCGAAAAAGCGTTAGATGTATGCAAAAATATCATTATTGTTTGGTGACTTAAATGAAGATCAGTTAAATGCTAATAATAGGCATTTGGCAAATATTATTATCCTAAACAACCTTTCAAATGTGATATTAAAACCCACTAGAATTACAAACACCTTCAGTAACGTTTATTGATCCCATTTCTGATTCGCTTATTTCATTTAAACGCGGGAACAATAGACGTCACTCCAGAAGTAAGTGATCACAAAATCAAGTTTGTATTTGTTCCATTTTCTAAAGTCTTACATCCGACCTTAAAACGAAGGGTATGGTCCTACAAACATGGGAATTATGATAAACTGAATGAAATGATAAGCACAACTAATTGGGATTTTATTGATACCGTTTCTGTGAATGAGGCATGCGAACGTTTCTCTGATATCGTCTTAAAGAATATGAATGAATGCATTCCTCCAAAGATGTAACAATTAGACCAAATGACAAGCCATGGTACGACTCAGAAATAAGACGATATTCACGACAGCGCGACAGACAAAAGACAAAGGCAATACGAACACAAAGAACAGAACACTGGTTAAAATACAAGCTTCTTAGAAATAAAGTAAATACCTAAAGAAATATGCCAAAGAACAATATTTTTATAATATGGTAGTAATAAAGTAGCCGGTCTAATCCAAAACTTTACTGGAAATTACTGAAATATTAGTTAAGCCTAATAAAAACTCTGAAAATATTCCCCATTAAAAACCACATCTTCGAACGGCGAAGAAGAGTATTATTTCAGTAATATATATAAAGCTAATTGTTTAAACAACTATTTAGTTTCTATTTCTTCAACACATGAGAATGAAGATAATGTCCAACTTCCAGAATGTACTCTTAAAACTCAAAATACTTTTACAGATTTGCAAATTAACGAAACTGAGATTTTAGATATAATTTCTACATTAAATCCAAATAAAGCAGTCGGTGTGGACAAAATAAGCCACAAAATTTTACAAAATACAAAACACTCTATTTCTAAACCTTTGGCATTATTGTTTAATAAATGGAAATTTGCCATTATAATGTCACTTTTTAAGAAAGGAAACTCAAACTTAGCCTCAAATTACAGAACAATAGCGTTGTTAAGTTGTATTGGTAAATTAATGGAAAGGGTTGTTTATAAACACTTGTATAATTTTTTTATTGCAAATAATCTTATTTATAACCTGCAGTCCGGCTTTTTAAAAGACATTCTACTGTTTATCAACTGATTGATATATATCACCAAATTTGTCAAGGTATTAATGCTAACCATTTCACATGTATAATTTTCGGTGATGTGTCGAAGGCATTTGATCGAGTATGGACCAAAGGCCTACTTTTTAATCTCAGACAAAATGTATTAATGGCAATATGCTAAAACGGATCGAAAGTTATTTAACAGAACGCACCCAAAAGTTATTTATCGGTTCTAGTTACTCGAACATTAAAGGGACATCTGCTGGTGTCCTCAAGGGTTAGTCTTGGGTCCATTATTGTTTCTTATATATATGAACGGACATTGCTGACAATCTTCTTAGTATAACTCGTATTTTTGCAGATGATACATCTCTTGCATGTACTTCGTCTAATATTACAGATCTTGAGGGAATCTTAAATCACGATCTTAATATTATATCTGCTTGGTCTAAACAGTGGCTTGTTGATTTAATCCAACTAAAACTGAAGCTATTATTTTTACTCTCAGAAGACATATACAACAACCCTCGTTGATTTTTAATTATATGCCAGTTCATTTTGTTGAACACTATAAACACTTGGGTTTAACGTTTAGTCATGACGGTAAATGGCACGAACATATTACCAATATTACTACGCCAGATTCTAAAATATTAGGAATGATGCGGAAAATAAAGTTTTTAATCAATCGTAAAGCTTTAAACCAAATATATTTATCGTTTTTGAGACCAATACTTGAATATGCTTCTGTTATTTGGGACGGCTGCACACAATACAAAAAAGACACTTTAGAAAAAATTCAACATTAAGCAGCTCGCATCGTCACTGGATTAACACGATCAACGTCTATTCGTGATTTATATACCGAAATTGGGTGGTTTCCATTAGAAGAAAGAAGAAAATACCAAAAATTTAATAATTGCTTATAATGTTAAAGCTGGTTATTTGCCCGATTTTTTTTCAAATTTATTCCCTGACATCGTTGGCAGAGTTGCCCCTTACAACTTAAGAAATTCAAATGATTACGTATCTATTCATACGAGAACGCACTTTAGTAATTCGTTTATTCCCTCGTGTATATCGTTATGGAATACAATACCTGAACACATACGAAATGCAGACTCTCTTTCTGCTTTTAAAACTCTTATTACAAATCAATACTTTAATCCGCCCAAAATACCTATTTTTTATTTTTCTGGAATTCGTAGATTGTCTGTATTTCATGCACGGATAAGAAACAAATTTGTTTATAAACAAAATCAAAGAAAACGCAAACTGTGAGAAGTGTTGGCATGAAAAGGAGGACGCCGAACATTATTTTATGCAATGTCCGTTTCATTTAAATGAACGACTTCGTCTTTTTCATGCTACTCGTCCATTTCACCCGCTCAGCGTTCGTGTATTTTTATTTGGAAAAGATAGTTATACAGATAAAGATAATAGCACTATTTTTAATCATGTTCAAATATACATTAAAGATACTAAACGATTTGATAACGACTAGACATTATATACACTATTATGACAACCGCTCGGGGCAGGACCCTACAACCACAGCATCATCACTAATTCCTTCTTGTTTAGTCTTTCCTAGAACTTTATTCTACTTACTCCTCTCCTTTTTTCTTCTTCTTTTGTTCATCGAAAAATGTATTTGATCATTTTATGTTAATTGTATTGCCATCTTGTTAACTGTTAATTACAGTATTGTTGGGACGGGCCTTTATTAATGTTGGAAGAACTTGTGGCCCAACCCTTTTGCTTGTATATAGAAGAAAAGCAATAAAATATGTTTAAAGTAAAGTAAGTTAATAAACAATGTTTTTTAAGGTACACATTTTGTTTTGATTGACCCCTATATTTTACTTAAATTTTCCTCTTTTTTTTGTTAAAAATATGCACCTTACCTAACAAATATTTACAATTATCCCTCCCCATCCACTCGCCCCTTCCTGAGTACTGGCAGGCTGATTTTTGGTTACAATGGACGCCAAGGATATTTTAGTCGTGTTTAGCGGGTACTGGTTTACAACGGACGCCAAGGCTATTTTAGTCGTGTTTAGCGGGTACTGGCAGGCTGATCTGGGGTTACAATGGACGTCAAGGCTATTTTAGTCGTGTTTAGCGGGTACTGGCAGGCTGAACTGGGGTTACAATGGACGTCAAGGCTATTTTAGTCGTGTTTAGCGGGTACTGGCAGGCTGAACTGGGGTTACAATGGACGCCAAGGCTATTTTAGTCGTGTTTAGCGGGTACTGGCAGGCTGAACTGGGGTTACAATGGACGTCAAGGCTATTTTAGTCGTGTTTAGCGGGTACTGGCAGGCTGAACTGGGGTTACAATGGACGCCAAGGCTATTTTAGTCGTGTTTAGCGGGTACTGGCAGGCTGAACTGGGGGTTACAATGGACGCCAAGGCTATTTTAGTCGTGTTTAGCGGGTACTGGCAGGCTGAACTGGGGTTACAATGGACGCCAAGGCTATTTTAGTCGTGTTTAGCGGGTTAAGGGTTAATAATAACAAAAAGCAATCAAACCTGTGCATTTTGTATCACAAGAAATGGAAACGTTTCTTTCTAGGCACTATTTGATTCTACGTCACGGATGCACAAACGTAATGATGTAATTACGCCTGTTTGCACACTGGTAAGGATAATGCTGCTAATTCAGGTGATAATATTGTTCACAATAACTATATAACTGTATCCCAATGGTATAATAAATCAAGTTTTAAGAAAATGAAATAGATACTATATATTAAATTTTATTTTAAAATATTTAGTAAAGTTACGTGTAATCGAATTTCTCTCTTTTTATATAATAAATATTTGGTGTTCCTCATATGTACACATACGTTGAATACGTTTGTGTATTATACCAGATGATATATAGAAAATAAAAAAATGATTATTTTATTATCACACATAATATCAGGCCTGAGACATCAGTTCAGCCCGAGAGCCTGATATAGGATGTGATATGAAAATAAACATGTTTTGCTCTATTTATCATATACTTTAGCAATGACTTACTTTGCCCCTACTTTCCAGGGAGAAAAAAGTAATGTTATTATTAGATTATAATACTAGTCCATCCTGATGTGTTCATTACGATGTCCTGTTAGGGCCATCGACCATCGTATCTTACCATCGACAATCGCATCTTACCATCAACCATCGCATCTTACCATCGATCATCGCATCCTACCATCGACCATCGCGTCTTACCATCGCATCTTACCATCGACCATCGCATCTTACCATCGACTATCTCATCTTATCATCGACCCTCGCATCTTAACATCGACCATCGCATCTTACCATCGACCATCGCATTTTACCATCGACCATCGTATCTTGCCATTGTATCTTACCATCGACCATCGCATCTTACCATCAACCACAGCGTCTTACCATCGACCATCGCATCTTACCATCGCATCTTACCATCGGCCATCGCAACTTACCATCGACCATCGCATCTCACCATCGAATCTTACCATCGACCATCGTATCTTACCATCGACCATCGCATCTTACCATCGCATCTTACCATCGATCATCGACCTAGGTAAAATGGCCCTAAAAGGACACCGTAGTTAATATCAGCCGCATAAGTGGTACACAAATGTTATCGTATTCCGAAACTTGATTTAAAATGAATGACATTGAATTTAAGGTTGTGTAATCAATAAGATGAAGGGACATAAGTGGTTATTTCATTCTCGGATAAGGATTGTACAGCCAATTATCCTGCGCGAAAACCGGATGGAAGCAACAAATGAAACGCAGGCGTCAAAACATAGACGAGACAAATCGTACACAATCGTAACTAATCGGTAATTTATTGCCGGGTAGATCGATATGACTAGCAACGTCATTGTCGTATCGTAAATATTTAAAACAAACGTATGTATAGGCAAGTATGTGATAGACTGATGTAAATGTCTTGATATATATGTACATAGTGCGACAAATGCCGCTGCCATTTCTTAAAATGTAAAGATAACATAAACACTTACAACTAAGGGTAAACTATTGTAACCGTCAATAAAAAGTATCCCACTCGGGAGTTTACACCGGGTGTAACCCCGCCCCGCACTAGCATACTGTTTCGCTTTTAATAAACAAATCTTTGAAGACAGGACCATGTCTACCATAAATATCCTATTAAATCCTACCTAGAATGCAAGACAATGCTTGTAACTCTATGCCTTTAGCTCTTAACTGGCACGACAGTGTTTATAAATATATTCCATCAAATAATAGAAGGCACGACAGTATTTATTAATATATTCGATCAACTCGTAGAAGCTTACAAGACAGAACATAGACAATATTAATTCATTTTCAAAAAGAGGATTTTGTACTTTTCTTTATCTCGACTGAAGAGCTTAAGTTTTTAGCAAATTAAATATTTTCGTTAACTTTCATATTACATCGATCGAGACAAAAACCAAACATGCTGTGCTGATATCAGCATCAGATGTTTTATTACTTAACGTGATCGTTATTGAACCTTTGTAATATTCAACATACAACGTTTGTGTAAAGCTTAACAACATGACGACAAATGTTATTATTTTACCTTCTTTTATTATTAACAGGCCAGTTCTAACACAAGCGGATTCATGCTATTTGACATATGTTACATATTTAAATGTAGCGTTTGATGCCCACACTTAATCTTGTCTTGACGTTACCCGTAATGATTTATTCTCTTGTTACCATGATTTCTTCCAAGTCAGTGAGTACATGCTTGGTGACTTTCTAGGTTTTGTTTTATATATTCATATATACAAGATCATATCTATGCTATACCATTTAAGTTGCCTTTTTTGTTAGAGAATATAGCCTGGTGGGGATACCTTTATTTACACTGTACCGTTTTATTGGGATAACGAATAGGGTAAGAGTGATGTTTGGGGTACCCTAGAACTGGGTTTAAACCCCCAGCTGCCTTGTATGTCAATGACCTTTCCAAGGCGGTAGCTCTATTATCAACTCTTTGTATTTATGATGTTAGATATCTTCCCTTTTATACATCTTTGTAAGTGTTTTTTGTTTCTATGCGCGTTTTTGGTTGACTGTGGTCCTGGATTGTTTGTTTCTATGCGTGTTTTTGGCTGACAGTTGTCCTGCATTGTTTGTTTCTATGCGTTTTTTGGTTGACTGTGGTCCTGGATTGTTTGTTTCTATGCATGTCTTGGTTGACTGTGTACCGTGAGTGTTACATTTTCTGTTCGACGTTTTATCTTTGTTGTGAAAACTTGTATTACGCGCTGTATTGTACGTGACGTTGACGCGCTGTATTGGACGTGACGTAGATTCCGTTAACGTCACTTCTCATATTTGTTGTTGATAAGTGATAATAAAGGTGCGAACCGAACACATCGCTTTTAGTATACCACTCCCACATTTTGGTGCCGTGAACAAACCGCTTTGAAATAAGTACGCAATGAACCTGCAGAAACTTATTTCCAAGAGAGAGGCTCATCGCAAACTAGCAGAGCGACAACTTCAGAAAATTTCTCCGGAGTTGTCTTCAGAGGAAATCAGCGTTATACCCGACGTACTAACAAAGAAGGCAGCAACCATCAAGCAGCTGCATGAAAAGATTCTAAACCAAACTGATGTTGCTTATATTGAGACAGAGATCATTGACAGCGAGGAATACATGCTGGATCTCGAGGAGAAAATTCGCAAAGTACGACGAGAATTCAGGTAACAAGTTATACAGAGAATATAGATACACCGGTTTCCCATGATATAAATAAGCATAGTATTCACAGACAAGTACGTTTACAGACGCCGCCGTCGATAACATCCAGAATGTCACAGAACCGGCTTCCGAAACTGATCCTACCCACCTTCAACGGTAACATTCTACTCTGGCAGACGTTTTGGGATTCATTTGAATCAAGTATTCACGAAAACCCCATGTTACCTGATGTACAGAAGTTCAGCTTTTGGAGGACGCCGATGCCCTCGTCATAGACGGTTTCCCAATTACGAAAGCTAACTACACAAAAGCAGTGGATCTTCTACGAGAGCGCTTTGGTCAGCCGAACAGGATTGTGAGTGCGTACATGCAGGCATTGCTGGGTCTACCACGCCTTACTACAAACGTACCTTCTGTGACAAGCTGGAAGCATACATCAGAAGACTGGAATCACTAAGACATTGCCAGGACTCTTAAGGCAATTTGCTGGTTCCGGTCATCTTCGAGAAACTTCCGGCGGAGATCAGAACGAACATGACGCGCGACCATGGTGACAGCAACTGGCAGCTTCCGACCCTGAGAGAAGCACTGAAGGAGGAGATCAGCATCATGGAACTGGCCAACCAATCGAGAGACCGGAAGTACACGACGCCACCGCTTCATTCTTCGCTGGCCATCATACTGCCGACGCCAACATACTGTTCGACGAAGGAGCCCAGAGATCGTTCATAACTGAGAGTATGGTAGACATATTGCAACTAGAACGAACCGGAACTGACGTCGTCCATCTTACGACATTTGGAGCCACCACTCGGAACGTGAGGCACATCGACACTGCTACTGTTTACTTTTCCACAGACAACAGAGAGAAGATTCCAATCAACGTCCTTGTATTTCCACAAATTGCTGTACCCCTGCAAAAGCACCAGCGTTCTGTGATCGTCACTTTCATATCTCCGTGGCTTAAAGCTCGCCCATCCAGTTACAGACGACGAGTCATTTGAGATTTCTCTACTTGTCGGTGCCGATAAATACTGGGAAATTGTTCAGAACCGTGTCATTAGAGCCGACGGACCCACAGCAGTCAAGTCGAAGATTGGCTACCTCCTTTCCGGCCTACTTCCGGTGGCATCCCATCACTCGTCAATGAACTGCTTCATGAACATTATCTCATCACCACCAGTTCTTCTTCCGGTTTCCTGGAGATTTACAATTACAATATCACCCGACGGAGAACAGAGAACAGTATTTTCCGGCTAAGCCAGGAACCGACACTGCTACAGAAATATGGCGACATCATTGCTGATCAGGTGAAGAGTTAGTTTATAGAGAAGGTGCAGGATGACAACACTACTCAGAGCGTTCACTATATACCACATCATTTCGTGAATAAAGACTCTGCAACGACACCGATTCGTATAGTGTACGACTGCAGCTGTCGCCAGACACGTGATTTGCCGAGCTTTAACGATTGTTTACAATCAACAGCGCCGGAGCTGAACGACTTAAGAAGTATTCTTATGCGATTTAGACTAAACAAGTATGCAGTTTCAACCGACATAGAAAAGGCATTTTTACACGAACAACTTGACGAGGAAGTTCGCGACTTCACGAGATTCCTGTGGCTGAGTGATCCAAGAAACCCAGACAGTGAACTGATGACTTACCGGTTCTTATATGGAGCGACATGTTCCCGATTTATATTGAATGCCAGGTTGTGAAACACCTAGATGACAACGAGGCAGTATGGGTAAGTGAAATCCTGAGGAGGGACTTTTATGTTGATAACATACTATCAAATTTTACTGATGAAGCAGACGTTCTCGCTTACTTCCGACAGACGTCAAGATTGTATGATCCCCTGGGACTCATCAGCCATGTCACAATTCGGGCAAAGATCCTTATGCAAGACATTTGGCAACAGAAATTCGACTAGGATGTACCACTTCCGATGGACTTTCAACAACGATGGCGCAAACTTGAACGACGCGTCTTCATATAGATTCCAGAGACACTACTTCCGACATTCATCGACATCAAACGACATTTGTAGTGCAACAAACAAATCAGATCTCCACGTGTTTGCTGACGCAGGTACCCGGGCATACGGCGCTACAGCTTACTTGTGCACGAACAACACCTCTGCATTAGTTATAGCGAAGACCCGCGTGGCAGATTGCAACAGATGGCCGCCGTCCTGGGTGCTCGACTTGCCAGACATGTACAACAATCCATCAGTGTGAAAACTTTATGCCTGTGGTCAGATAGCCAGATTGTTCTCCCTTGGTTACACACATCAAATCCATTGGTTGTAAACCGAGTAAAGGAAATACATAACCTGACGGAGAAGCGAAAGTGGAGATATTGCCCAAAAACGAAAATCCCGCAGACCTACTTACACGTGGAATCACTTCATCACAGTTCAAGAAAAGCAATCTTTGAGCACCTGATTGGCTGAATGATAATTCCAAGTGACCATATTGGGAGTACAACGATGTCTCAACGCTAACAACGATGACAGAAGATTGCCAAGAAAACCACCCGTATGTCCCACCCACAACTACACAGCCGACATTCTTATCGGAATTCACAACGTACTTCACATCCAGAGGTTCAGCCGGTACAGGAAGTTGCTCAGAGTTACTGCATACGTACTGAGATTCATATACAAATGCAAAAATGGCAGAACATCATCAATACTCGAACCTCTGACCGTACAGAAACTTCACGTTGCAGAGAAGGTGTGGCTCCGTAGCTGCCAAACCAAAACATACCAAGACGAGATTGAGAGCATGAAGTCCAACGGAAGTCGCTTACCACTTGTCAAGCAGCCCTTATTGTTTATTGATGACCCTGTGGACATTCGCTGTGGCGGGAGAATTCACAATGCACCACTTGATGAGTTAGCGACATTTCCGTACCTCCTACCTTCAAGACATTCCTTAACTCACCTAATAGTACTCGACGCCCACGTTACTGAACTACATGCCGGAGTGAGTTCTACCGACACACAGAAGTACTGGATTCCTACTATACGCCGGTATGTCCAGTCTGTACTCCAGAAGTGCGTCATTTGCCGGAAAACCAGTGGCAGACCATATCCTGCTCCTGATCCACCACCGCTGCCAAAGAACAGAGAGAGGACGCTATACCGCTGTCACTGGAGTCGACTTCACTGGGGCCCTCTACATACGGAATAGAACCGGAAGTGAAACCAGTGGCATACCATATCCTGCTCCTGATACACCACCGCTGCCAAAGAACAGAGTAGAGGACGCTGTACCGTTCACCGTCACTGGAGTCGACTTCACTGGGCCCTCTACATACGGAATAGAACCAGCATTGAAACGAAGGTATACATCTGCCTGTTTACTTATGCATCAACCAGAGCATTTCACCTTGAAGTTGTTCCTGATCTTTCCGACGAATCCTTCATGCTGGCGTTCAGACGATTTTCCAGCCGGAAGTCATTACCGTACATCATGATATCGGACAACGCAACGACGTTCAACGCTGCTTCATCCCAACTTCGACTACTGTTCCAGTCAACGATAATTCGAGAAGCACTCAGTAACCATGCTACCCAATGGCAGTTCATACCGAAACGAGCTCCGTGGTTTGGTGGCTGGTGGGAACGTCTGATTAGTCTAACGAAGACTAGAGTCAAGAAGATATTAGGACGGGCTTTCGTCAGCTACGAGACATTTCAGACAATCGTGACAGAAATCGAAGCAATCATGAACGATCGACCGCTTACGTACGTCACCTCCGATGCAGGTGATCCAGAACCCCTTACACCTCTTACATCTACTTTATGGGCGACCGCTAACAATCAACAGACGATCCAAATCGGTGACGTCGTCCAAGTCCACAATGATATAACACCAAGGCTACGCTGAAAGATTGGAGTTGTTACAGAGCTTATCACCGGGAACGATGTACTGACACGAGCAGCCATGATACCAGTGGACTTACATCAAGACCACTCGTGAAACTATATCCATTTGAAGTGATATAAGAGACATTCAGTGACTGTTTCAGTGATTTAAAGGACTATATTAACTTTTTGAGGCCCGGAGAATGTTGTGAGCACTTGTATTATTACGCGCTGTATTGTACGTGACGTTGACGTATTGGACGTCACGTAGATTCCGTTAACATCACTTCTCATATTTGTTGTTGATCAGTGATGATAAAATAGGATTATTACTAGAGTAACGTGTTCTGGAAGTTTGTATCACCTCGAGCAGGTAAATGCCAGATCAAGGATCACACGAGAGGCGAAGCCTCGAGTGTGATCCTGATCTGGCATTTACCTACGAGAAGTGATACAAACTTCCAGAACACGTTACTCTAGTAATGATCCTTTTATTATATACCTCTTACACATCATTAACATAGAAATATTTGCATTGCTATTGCATACACATTCAATAAAGCATATTATTTCTCGATAAAGTGCAGCGGGAAAATGTATGTAGTTTTAAGGTGTTGGTGTTCATTGGTCTGACCTACTTGTTTTGTTTGTATGACGTAACGTCGTCTTGACGTTCTCGCGCATTGTGGCGTAGAACGTGCTTGAATCATTGGAAAAACCGCTGTTCTATTTTTAGTAAGATAGTGATACTAATTCTATTTTTAGTAGCATAGTGATAACCTGTAATTTGATACAGGTTGCTGTATTCCATTGTAAGAAAATGAAGGTACTATGTATATATTATTGAGAGGTATATAATAAAGGTACGAACCGAACACAACGCTTTTAGTATACCACTCCCACAATCTAGGTTTAAAATATTATTATTTCCTTATTTTAATCTCGTTAATGGGGAGGGTTCCAGATTCCATGTTTAACCCTTTAATCCGCTACACATGCCAGAGGTGAAAATCGTATGATTCTCACTAGTTCAGCATTATGACGTTGTTACAGTTGACATCTTCATTTTTTGCATCTTTCATCATTTGTTTTCTCACAATATGACCTATTTATGTGTCGACGTGCCTTAAAACACCATTCATTCATTTATTCATTCAATTATCCCGACTGACTGTAGTGTTGAAGAAGGTAAGAACGATAATTCTAGGAGACGGGACGGGACTAGATTCTCATATGTTTTTCATACGAGAGATTTCATATGAGAATCATGATAAAGGAGCAACATATGATTTTAATATGAAACCTTTTATAAGATTTGCATATGAATAATTTCATATGAATATCCTTTCATATGAGTTTCATATATGGCAATTTTGCCTATGTAGCATTCCGTTATCAAAAAAAGAATGCTAGATATCATATTCAAGATTATTTAAGATTATAAAGCATATATCACCAAGAGTGTAGACCGTTCGTATTTGCGCACATGTAACATGACCAGGCTACAGCTTTGATACCTCTCCCTTACATATTGTTTCCAATGGCTACATTTTTCTCAGACTGATTATTGTTCTTTTTCTTTTTTGGCTTTATGGGTTGAGAAAGTGTACATTTAATCACCATTATAATACATATGTTCAAACATGAATATAGATTGTGGATGATGTCGTCTGAGCTACATTACTATTAAATATGAAAATGCTGGAGACACATTCCAGGAGACAATATCGTGTCCATAGGAAAAGTGTATGTAATAGAAGTCTCTAACTAGATAGTAGTGAGGATTGTGTACACATAAAATCGATTCAAGATAACATGTA
>JAWPHD010026410.1:0-13177 GCA_037043455.1 Cyrtodaria siliqua | reverse complement strand
TGCTTCCTTTGTTCATTTAAACAAGCGCGTCACTGACACAGGTCGACTATTGCACGGTCACGTGACGCTGCGTCACTGACACAGATCGACTATTGCACGGTCACGTGATGCTTTGCTTTTTTTAAAAAAGCACGTCAATGACAAAGATGTACTATCACAAGCTAAATTTACTATTGCACGGTCATTTGATGAACTATTGAACAGGGGCATATTTCCAATGAGATGGTGAAAACAATTTAATCACACCTGACTGCTTCTAGACCAATGAAAAACGCTTATATTTTATGATATATAATAATTATTGTTATGTTATAGCTATAGTCTTAACAGTGTTAATGTAGGACTATAAATAACTAAGAACGACCAACGTGTTCTAACTAATAATCTGTAATTACGATGTTATTCGGGGAACTGACCAGCAGCATCAGTGTTCCAGACTGGAGTGCGTGGTCAGAGAGTGCCTGTTATAAAATGACATATGATAAAACAACAGTTATCAACCATTAAAACTGACTCCTTGATTTATTTATCCAGTATCAGTTTGACTTTAAATCTTGTTGCATATATTTACATAAAAGGTAATACAATTTGGAGTTTGACATTTATCTTCGTTATCCTACCATAGGCTTAACTATATTTATCTAACAATTAGTAATATGCAAATACAATTTGCTTTAAACTATTAAAATATTGAAAATAATACTAATTGTCAAATATGCAAGTTAAAAACAAAAGGGACACCGCATTTTTTTTTATCAAGATTGCAGTGTATTCTTTTAAATATATTATTGGTTCTGCATCAACAATATGTTATATACAAAAACAATTTGATTTGACGGTTTCACATGATTACTCACACTGTTACCCCACCAGAGCCCACATGCAGTGAAATAAAATGTACGCCAAAATGTCCGAAATATATATTTATTGAATTTTCCTAAAATTCATCTATCAACAGACAACGAATCCCATAAGAAAGAAAATAAACCATATTTTTTTGAAAATTAGACGAAACACTATATAAGTTATACGTATTTTAAATTTTACATTTGGCGGCCATTTTGGCACCCGCTTTAAATAGTCGACCAAGTTATGGACCAGCCCTTAATATCCTGCGGTTTGACTCAATTGTATTGTGTAATAGCATTAGACACAAGCTGCTACGGTTTTCATCGTTTTGCAAATAAAACTCTGAACAGATTTCAGTACATGTTTATATCACTATTACTACAGTGTTGTTGTTTTTTTCTCACCAATAACTTATATTTGTGAAAATGCATAAAGGGTCATTTTATGTAGGATTGATCAAATAGCATTGCAAATTGATAAGTATAATTTTGTTAACGAAATGAACAATGCTTTTTTAAGTATGTTCGCGACGAAAATATTTATCAGTTGTTCGCAACTTTATATGCCAAATGCTATTCTATATAAATTGACTTAAATTGTACCCCAAACGTCTCAAAAACACATGGCCTAGCTGATGAAGTAATATATAACGGTGTTTTTTTTCCTTCAAAATATTTATTGTAGCTTCGTTACACTCGTTTTGAAAAGAGCTGTACACGCCAATAAGTGTTTACTTTTCACTTACAAATAAGTTTTTGTATATATATACATCATACACAAAATAAAGGAGACACTTTTGTACTTACAATTAAATTTTACCACGGAATATTACAAACAATTGTTTGTGATAAACTGTTTATTGTTAGCCGAACACAATACCCAATGTATCTGTATATTTACTTTTTGTATTTATTAACCGAACACAATACCCAATGTATCTGTACATTTACTTTTTGTATTTATTAACTGAACACAATACCCAATGTATCTGTCCATTTACTTTTTGTATTTATTATCCGAACACAATACCCAATGTATCTGTCCATTTACCTTTTGTATTTATTAACCGAACACAATACCCAATGTATCTGTACATTTACTTTTTGTATTTATTAACTGAACACAATACCCAATGTATCTGTACATTTACTTTTTGTATTTATTAACCGAACACAATACCCAATGTATCTGTATATGTATATGGTTTAATTTCAACATTTATGACATGTGTTTTTTCCGAAAAAATACAAAATAAATACATACGTTTATAACAATATTTATAAACAAATTAAATGTTATGATAACAGCAATATTGTAATATCAAAATGTAATACATTAGCGAAGTTTCGCCATGTAATAAAAAGCAGTATATAATATTGTTTATATATAAATCAAACGTTATGCTAACAGAACTACTGCAATAGTTTGGCGAGGTTTTGCCATTTAAAAAAAAACAGCATACCCATTTAATAAAAGTCAGCATACTCACCCTATACAGAGAATACCTAAGCATGCATGCTAAGATTAAGTCCTCCGGTGCTCATGTCAGTATTGACAACTCTTCACTCCTACAGCTACAACTATCTGGTAAAGTATCCGATGTTTATAAACAGTCAGCAGTACTTGAAGGCGAATTGTCCATTACGTAGGCAACACATGATTACATAAAACCACTGTACTAGATTATTTCTGCTAACAACGTTTTCTATATCATCAGGATATTTCTGTAGAGCTAATTAAAGACAGAGATTTAAGGTCGTTTGTTTCTTTCACATCATTCATTTATGTAAAGATAATTAAATAGAGAATATTATTATATACCTTCCAGTAAAATAGTGGATTTTATGATTAAAATAAAACCTTATATTTTCATTGTTTATATCTCACATGTGAAAATATAACATATGTTCACTCAAAATGACGTCATGCAACTGTTGACGTTGGTTACGTTGTTGATGTCATTGGTTTGGCGCATTATATTTTCCAGGTCGTGACTATAGATAATAAATAGAATATGAGTTGGTTTGTCGTGAACATAGGATTTTTTTCATCTCAAAGTGAGAAAACTTAAATATTTTCACTCGTTCTAAAGCACTAGCGAAAATATACGTTTTCTCACTTCTCGATGAAAATAAATCTTATATTCACTCAAATGGCCTTTTTTGAAAACAACAGCCCAACCACACGTCATTTTGTTTAAAATGTTACCTCATACATAGTAGTACCACTCAGCACTCTGATGACCGATTCCTTTGCTTTTTGCACCCATATCTTCGGAAATCTATCCTCAAAACAAAAATAGTAAATATACGTACCTCTTTTATGTACTAAAGATCAAATACACAGTCCCAAATAACACCACTGATGGTACTTCTTTCGAGTACGACAATTTTCAACTTTTGACCTCTCTGGTTACCGGTCCAAGTCCAGTTACCTGCCCGTAAAGTTGCATTGTGGGAAACGGTAAACAGTTCGGTCGGTGATTCGTATTTCTAGGACCTCACATGAACGCCGAGAGAAGCGAGGTGTTATTCGAAAGAAATAAAACTAATTACACCGAGATTACATCCAGCGAAGCGACCTTATTCTACGGTGTCCTGTTAGGTAAGTTGCGATGGTCGATGGTAAGATGATACAATGCGATGGTCGATGGTAAGATGAGATGGACCATCGACCATCGCATCTTACCATCGACCATCGCAACTTACCGTCGACAGTCGCAACTTACCATCGACAATCGCATCTTACCATGAACCATGGTAAGATGGCCCTTACAAGACACCGTATTATACAGCAAATTTCACCCAGCGAAGAGAGGTCTTGTGCATTGCATATAACATGTAGGATAGTTTGTTTCCGCTTCTCTTCTCTTCTATTCTATTCAGTGTTTTTCACAGGCTCAGTCCATTCAATTCATCATATTTATTTTATTTATTTTTACAATATAATTTGTTCAAAAACAGCAAAATCCACGATTTAATGCTTGATTACGTATAAATAAATTTACAGTGAATGAGTAAGTATTTATTTATTTAAAAAATAAAGATTGAATATAATAGCCTGGTTGTCTGACTTAAAATAGAATAGAATAGAATAACTTTTAGTTTCCAATCAAGGACCATCACTGGCATTACACTCACAGTAATATGATCTAGGTACTACCTTTGTGAAGAGCAAAACTATAATCAGTCTTTGATTGCAGTAAAGGTATAAGTTAAAATGATTCATTTAAAAACACCAACAAATGTAAAAATAATCCAAAATATGTATCAAATTTGATGTAGAAGTACTCGGACAGGTGTTTTGATTTTGCATTGAGTTTAGAAAACCCCACTGATGTAATCAGTATAACAGTATGAGTATTGCATACATTATTTAACCTCTCTAGTCTATTTACTTAAAACGACGCTTGCCACTGTTCAACAACAACACAATCAACGATTTAGTGCTTGATTATGTTTAAATAAAAGTGACTGCGTCATTATTTATGTCTTTAAAAATGAAAAGATAAATAGATCTGTATAACTGTACGGCACTATACTATCTAAAAAAAAAATGTTTGTCTTTCGGTGATTTTGACTTGAAAGCAGTCCAATTTCATTGAAAATACAATATGAAAGCTGGTTAAGAGCTGACCATACTACCTAATACATCTCTGAGATTGTGTGAACTGTGCCATTGCTTTTTTGTTCAAATTGTATTTAACAACCTACTGCGCCATTTAAGTCTCAATTGCACTTGTGAATAATAAAATTCACCTGAAACAATAGTTATATGAAATAATAATTATTCGCCTACCTTTTTATCCTTACATTATTTTTTGCAAAACAAAAGGCGGTTATTGAAATATCCTTTCTTTACTTAAAGCTACAAACCCCCTATATTAACTGGTAATAACTCATGAGTATGAATGAGTCACGTGTGAAATAGTTTCAAATCGACGAACACCCCAAAAGTCGGTATATAAGGCAGAAATCGATGCGTAAAATATCACATTTTTATTTAGCCATCGTACAGGTAATATCGATAAATATACGGCTTCAGAATATATGTGATAAAAAAAGTACTTGCCCGGAACGGGATTTGAACCACAGCCGTTGCGCTTTTAAGTTTTGAAGGCCGTACATTTAACCACTAGACCATGGCTATTTATTGGTTTGTTCTGGCATTATTAACACTAAATAGGCATTACGTAATAACTAGCACAACAAACTCATCATGCGCTAAATAACAAGTCGATATATGGTTGTTTTGAGGCGGAATATGGGTTTCATATTAATAACATATAGTATTTCACCAGGCAATGCTAATTTACACGTCCGACAAGATGGTCTATATATTTATGGATTCATCTTGATTTGCGTTCAAATATATGTTAAGTTATTTTGCCTCATAATAAATTGTAGTTTGTATACCATTTTCTCTTCCTACCCCAGTCAGTAACCTCTTAGGATATGGCTAAGTCAAATCAATCAAACCTCTTATTAAGATGAGGCTTAATCAGATAAATCAAGTCTCTTAATTAGATCAGTCAAACCTCTTAGGATGTCAGAGGCTTTTAAAATCAGATCAACCAAACCTCTTAGGATATCATGAGGTGTAATCAGATCAATCAAACCTCTTAGGAGGAGGTGTCAAATCAAAAGAACCTCTTAATCAAATCAATCCAACCTCTTATTAGGATGAGGCTTAATCAGATAAATCAAGTCTCTTAATTAGATCAACCAAACCTCTTAGGATATCATGAGGCTTAATCAGATCAGTCAAACCTCTTATGATGAGGTGTCAGATCAAAAGAAACTCTTAACCAAATCAATCAAATGGAGACCGCAATATTTTTGTAATTATCATGTTCGGTGATTTATACTTTCATTTTTTATTTTTTTAATGAATATTCACGATATGTAGACAGTATGCTGGGGCTTATTTAGATCAATCAAACATATTAGGATGAAGCTTAAAGCTTAATCAGATCAATCAAACCTCTAAGGGTGAGGCTTAATCAGATCAATACAACCTCTAAGGATGAGGCTTAATCAGATCAATCAAACGGAGATCGCTATATGTTTGTATTTATCGTGTTCGGCGGTTTCCACAATTATCCTTTCATATCCTTTTTTTTTAATGAATGATCATGAATGTAGATATGTCGTCAGTATGTGTCGTCTGTTTGTTTACCAACAACACTTTCGCACCAGCTGTCAAAGTTGAAAGTTGTTAGATGCGTTTGGATATATTTCATTCAGTAACACTAAACAAGGTAAGCTATGTAGACTATAAGCTACTAATTACGTAAACACATCAAATTCCGCTACGCTGCGTCAGTTTTGCTTCAATGTAATGCTTAAGAACAGCAGCAGACAATATGACAGACAATTTTCAATTTGCAAGCAAAAGTTCATTAACTACTAATAGTATTTGAGCACATTATACAGTGTGCAAAATATTCATGGAGATGTAAACTGCTTTTTTTCTTTTTTTGCTTTTTTTTCTTCATTGTCTGAGTTGACCATTATAAACTGTATAGAAATATAATTCAAAGCATTGTTATCCAGTGGGAAAGTTGGGAAACAAAATTCAAACTATGCCATGGTAAATACATATCTAAATGGCAATTGATGGGCAAGTGCCTGTGAAATAAAAGCACGCGATAATGTTCTCAATTGCCGGAAGATAAACAAGAAGGGTAAAACACTTACATGTTTAATTCACGTTTTTACATAGAGTAAGTAAGTAAGTAAGTAAGTAAATATTTTATTAAAGTGACATGTGTACATGTAACATAATATACAATAATAGAAATTTAAACACAACACCCGGCCCAATGGACCTATAAGTCACCTATACAATACAAGTAATATAATTTTCACGTGAAATTATGTTGGCATTTTAAACATTATCAATTAATAAATAAAACATGTTAAACTTTTGCATAATATTATATTGATTGGAATGATATCAGTTATATAATGCATTTCTTCTTCTCATATAAGCTTTAACAATGTATTTAGCTACTTTTCTTGGAACGTTTCTGACAAGATATATAAGTTTATCCACATCATTTAATATATTAAACTGTCTATTTGAAAACTGATCTTTAAAAACGTCTGCTCTTACATCATTGTAAAATGTACACTGAAGTAAAAAATGTCTTTCATCTTCAATCTGTATTAGATTGCAAAATGAACAAAGTCTTTGCTCCGGAGGCTCGCCAACGTATCGTCCTGTTTCTACTCTTAACGGTAAAATACCACATCTAAATTGTGCTAACAGTGAACGTTCTCGTTTGTTTAAATTTAACAATACATATTGTTCAGTTTCAAAATTGTCTTTAAAAGTTGTATACGTCCTTAATTTAGATACCTTTGTTATATCTGCCTTCCATATACTTGAGTAGTACTCATTTATCTTATCCTTAACAGTGTCAATATGTATAACAGTTTTGACCTTTTGTTGGAAAATAATCACTTTCCTTTAAACAAACACTGTTTACTAAGAAATACACGTGAACAGACATTTGAGTCATTGAACACATGTGTTGACTGCATCCAGCATATGTTCAAAATGATCGTTTTTCAGTATCACATGAAACAATTCAAAACAAAGAACACGTTAGGGTAGTGATCATACCTATTCCACCCCACCTGATCATTGCTGCCATTGAAGGCATTTACATTTAGGAAACAGAAATAGATTGGACCATCCTGAGAAGTCTCGTAAACAAAAGTATGCATATATAATTATATTGATCATGCTTATTTAAGTTCACCTGACACAGGCTGCAAAAGTGAAAATATCCAAGTTCCAGGGCTTTTTTCCCTTCTATAAAAGGGACCGAAATCTGGTTACTTCCCAATTCAAAATTAGTCTCTTTTTTCACAACTGTGGTCGATTTTCTTCACAGTTATTATTATTATTGTTTTGTTTTTTTGAAAACAACATTTCCCCCTCTTACTTTCTCAAGATTGTTTTGTTCTGGATACTTTAATAGAAGAAAGTTTATCGAAATTGTTTCATATTATCTTCCTCCCACAAAAACAATGTATGTACGTGTTGAGTAATATCGCTTTTAGCAATAAATCGTTCAAAACTTTTTTCACAAATTAGACAGTTTTCGCGCTTTTTTTTCACAAAATGAACAGGCTAGGGAGTCTTCACAGTTTTTAGAAAAAAGCCCCGCCAACATTACAATCGAAATCACACTGCAGTGCTTGGTTTGATTTGGAAATAATAGAGTTAATGTGTTTATCCCATTTTCGATTTGACTGAATGGTTATGCTTAAATATTTTGTTCAATTACTTTTGGCGAAACGGTATAACCGTTTTCAGCCATATTCTATCACTCATAGACCGGATACATCGTTTTAGCGCAACACGCGGATGTTACCATATTTTTCAAGACCAGACCTATTTTACTGAACGCAGTATCTCAGTCCGACGATTTGTCTAGATGTAATGTTTGTATTTACATTCAAGCGTCGATGATCAAGACTATTGACATCAATTAACACCGGGAACGCGCACTTGTTTGGTGGTTTAGTTGGCCGGACCCGGTACGGGTTTTGACGTGATTTGAGGCGCGATCCTAAACATGTAATAGAAAATAATATTGTTTTTATTATATGATTCAATGGATAAATAAAAGGAAAATAAAGGAAAGTAGAATATTATTCTAATCACATATGAATCATTAATTAATTATGAATAATTATGAATAAAACAAAGTAAAACGCGAAATATTCAATATCAACAACAATTAAGTACTGGCAAATATACATTGGTAATAACAATTTCGGGGCAAGTTAAACAAAATCAGGGCAAGTGTCTTTTAGTCAGGGCAAGCAGACTTTTGAAATGTACTTGCCCTGGACTATTTCCAATTTTAATTTTCTTTGAGCACTGTTGTTGCGACTACTCCTCTGAAACTACTTATCGGATTTTTTCATGAAACTTCGCAGGAATGTTGCACTTGATGTCTAGTAATACATGTGGCAACTACTCCTCTGAAACAACTTCATGGATTTCCATTAAAATTTACAAGAATGTTGCTCTTGCTGTCTCGATGGTCATGTGAATACTAGTGGGTTGCGCCTTTAGTGTGACCCTTAGAACGGAGCAATTGAGTTGGGTTTAGAAAATCCCTATGTCATAAGGTGTAACAGCATGAGTTATATTACAACATTTAACCATTTTATTTACTTAAATCGACGATCGCCATGAGGCAGTGCCTTATTCATATTAAACCTGAACGTAAAAGGCATTGACATAATACGGGCAAAGTTCGACACGGCCTTCGACTATTGATAATTACGTTTATCATACCTCAAATAAAACGCCTATGCTAAATCCCCATAGACAACAATGTGTCATTTCTTATTATTAACGCCCATGCTAAATCCCCATAGACAACAATGTGTAATTTCTTACTATCTTACGCGAGCGTGATAGTACAGGGTGATAGTAAATCGCAGGGTGATAGTAAAAAGGTTATCACATGCGCTGCGCGCTGTTTCGGTGACGTCATCGGCTCAGTATAGTGAAATTGCTCTTTTTAACTCATCATAACTTCAAAAGTACTTGATCCATTTCAATAAACTACCACTCATTTTCTTAGTAATGTTATTTCAATCCAACGATATAACTGTCATAGCAACTTTCTGAAAAATAAATGGTTTCATTCAAACAAGCAGTGGAACAGTCAATCAGGCAAAGTAAAATCTGTACTGAAAATGAATCTTAATTTTGCCCGAGGGTTTTTCGGTATAACAAAATAAATATCACATTCATGAGAGGGTGATAGTAAGAATGTTCACCCTTCGGATATTGATTATCACCCTCGGCTTCGCCTCGGGCGATATTCATATCCTCAGGATGAACATTCTTACTATCACCCTCTCATGAATGTGATATTTATATAATATATTCAATCATCTTGGATCACGTACAATAACATCACGCATAACGAGATTTAGTTTCGTCAGCGTCAGTTTGTTATGGGAAACAGCTCCGACGTCACGATATGGCGTTAAAAATTACCTGACGTCACGCGCAAATTTGGTTATAAGATTGCCTCCAAACAACGTCAGCGTTCATTGTAGAGTAAGATATTTATATTTAAAAAGGACGAACATCAATAATGTTACATGCTTATAAATGCAACGTCGGAATCGGGTACAGGGCAGAGACTGATGTTGTTAAAACATTATTAATATCAGAATATCAGAATTACTTTAAATGCGTATATCTAGATCTAATTAGTAATATCAGTTCGTCACCGTCAGGCCGTCGTAGAACGACTGCCAGACAGTAGTCACATTACGCGGCCGAAGATCAAGACCTAGATTTAGATCAACAACTTGAAAATTTAGTGTTTTTTTTGGTGGGTTTTTGTTTGTGTTTATGAACTGCTTACGACAGACTACCCTCTTCTCTCTGGAACTGACCAATTTCTGAGGTACACACCTGCTGCCTAGACTGACAGAGTACAGACTCCCAGATCATTGAGGACTTCAGGGCTAAATTCGGCATCCAGCCGGCTCCCAAAGTATATAGCAATGACAGAAGTCGAATGTTTTAACCGGCATTTGTCAGTTGTATCCAAGACTACACTCATTCCAAGAAAAAATCGTCTTAGACTGGAAGAGGAAGAAGAAGAAGAAGAAGAAGAAGAAGAAGAAGAAGAAGAAGAAATAGAAGAAGAAGAAGAAGTAGAAGAAGAAGAAGAAGAAGAAGAAGAAGAAGAAGAAGAAGAAGAAGAAGAAGAAGAAGAAGAAGAAGAAGAAGAAGAAGAAGAAGAAGAAGAAGAAGAAGAAGACGAAGACGAAGAAGACGAAGAAGAAGGAGAAGAAGAAGAAGAAGAAGAAGAAGAAGAAGAACACAATTTGGAATGTATTCAAGGCAATCAGTATTTAAATGAAGATGTACCGGGCAATGTAAAATACATTTGTAATTGCTTAAACCTGGCCCTACATTATGTACATGGACACCTTTCCAAAAGCAAGCAATACAGGAATTCAAATTGTAAACAAAAATCGTACAAGAATGGGAATACTGGAAGGATTTGGATTCGGCTAAGTAAGCTTGCAGCTGCATTTAATCAAAGCAATACTTCAGCCATCGGCGGATACTCACAGGCAAAGATCTATTACATCTCTGCCTCTGGTGACATTACGGTATACTCCATTCAAATGAAGTATAATGGAGTATAATGTAATGTCACCAGTTGGACCTATAAGACGTCAAAATAGACACATGGTTAACAGGAAAGTTAACAGGAAAGTTGACTGAATGCGATGTAGACATGCTCTACGAAACGAAATTGAAAATGAGTAGCGGCGGATTCAGGTTGGGGTGCACCGCCTTCCAATACCTAATATCTGAACAATTATGTTTTATATGTAAATATAATTGCCAGTTTGTTTTATTGTGTTTTGAAAATTGTGCTCCAGCTCCCACCTACCCACCCCGCATCCCCTTCAACTTAATCTCAAATCACGTATCCGACAAATAAGAACAGTATCTAGAGTTTCTACTGTTTTACTGCAATCAAAGTCTGGTCATGGTTTTGCCCGTCACATAGGTAGTACCTAGTTCATATTATTCTATTTATCATGTAGATTATCCACATTTTCCGTATGATTTACTGTTATTACCTATTTCGTAATATATTACGCTTGTTGAGGACGCCGCCATGTTGTTTTCTTGTTTTATGACGTCGGATAACGTATCCTGACATCAGATAACGTTACGTACAATGTGAGGGATTCCGCATTGATTTTGCTGTATTAGTCAGTGCCTAGTCAGTGCCTAATAAAGCAAAATGTATTAGGTCACCAACTTTATAGGCACAAAAGTGCATAATCTGCATGATAAGCGGATATTTAAGTTCGTTTGTTGCTTTTACAACATTCAAAAAACTGTAGTTATGTATCATTTAGTTCTGTAACATGGTGAAATGTAAACCAAGTCTGCTACTTTTCTCTCGTGTTTGCGTTTGCTGCTTCCAGTGGATCCCCTTTCCAGTATTGCTGACATTTACTCTGGCGTTTGTTTAGTGCTATGTTGCGGATGTAAAATGTCAACCTACTACAAATAAGTAGTGTTATAACTTACTGGTCCTTTGGGATCATCAAGGCTCACTAATTTGTCGGTTAAAAATAGATACCGTTTTGTCCGGGGCTAGGGGGCGTGAGAGGAGTGCAATCACATTACCTCATGCACAAAACCGAGTCTGCTACTTTTCTCTCTCTTGTTTGTGTTTGTAGCTTCCAAGGGATCACCTTGTCAGTATTTATTAATAGATACACATGTAAATCATTACATATCATCATACTGACTTTCTTTTTAATTTATTGGTCATAAATCATCGTCCTGAAGAACAATGTTTTAATTTGCTTAAGCATAGGCAAGACAATCCCTAAGCTACACATGTTATACTTAACTGATAATAATTCATGAAATCGATTAAAATGGATACAGAATCGAAAAGGAAAAGTAGCTTTCAAGGACGACAGTCAACCACAAATTGCCACAAACAAGGGAAACAAAGAACAACTATATATAAATATGAAAAAAAGCAAAATGACACATCCAAACATACAAAGGGTTGACAATAGGGCTACCGCCTTGGAACGTCATTGGCAAAAAAAAGGCTGCTGGGGTGGTTTTAAACCAAGTTCAAACTTCTTGGCAAGTCCACATAGTGTAATTGTCTAACTGCCATTAGTAAAAAACGCTTTGAAATTATTACTCCGTCAAAAATTACTTTTTTTCTTTAGCTAAAGTTTTTTGATACCAGCAATAAGATTGTCTTTTGATAAGGTGATGTGGTCAGGGTGTATATAGGTTGTATAGAAGTCAATAAGTACTTATAGATGAAACTTGACGTTTTATTACACAATTTATCAAGAAACGTTTCCTGAATTTTTATTAGCCACCATAAATTTATCCAGAGTTTTTCATAAGTTTTTAGCACACTATTGTTTTAACATGATCTTTAACGGCAGTGAGACAAGAAGTTAAAAGTTTGGAGATGTTTGTGTGGTGCAGGCACTAGGATTTGAAATAAAGCGGGCCTTATATGGATGTTATTGTAATTTATGGAAATCCAGTACATAGTGGCAGTTTATTTTGCTTTTCGTCTACCCAGCCTTGGAAGTCGCGGGTGAAGTAGTTTTAGTTCGACGAACGCTCAACCAGTCGGTGTATAAGCCAGAAATCGATCGCGTAAAATATCGCATGTTATCTAGCCTTTCGTACAGGTAACATCGATCATATACGGCTTCCGAATATATTTAAAAAAAAGTGCCTGGAAGGGATTTGAACCAGG
>JAWPHD010026409.1:0-13183 GCA_037043455.1 Cyrtodaria siliqua | reverse complement strand
ACGCCGACGCCGACGCCAACGCCAACACCGACGCCGACGCCGACGCCGACCCCGGGGTGATTACATAAGCTCTCTTATTCTTCGAATAGTCGAGCTAAAAATGCTATTCTAATACCAAATGCAATTGGTGGCAACCTTAATTATTTAATAAAGAAAAAAATATATAATTACAACAATCTTCACTGAACTTGAATAAGCAAACTGACGATTTCTCTTTAAAGTTCCCGAAAATATTGATTAATTAGCGTAATTATCGAGATGAAAAATCAGTTAAATATGCTACCTAATTATTTGATTGCAGTTATTATTAAATAATTACAAAATATCTACCTCATTCATTATACTTACCGACAAAGCTGACGAATTAAACGTTGATTAGTGATCGTAAATTTATCCTACTAATACACGATAAACGTTCAATTAAATTATTCATTTAAACCCGTCATTTAGCCCCATGCGTTACAAATACCAATCAACGATACTGCTCTCCTTTAATCATGACCAAATTGGGCAATAAACCAAATTTAATTAGCGGCACTCACTCCCCTAATCATCTTTTGTTTACTTAACACTTAGCATATAACCTGCGACATAACACAAGCCCTGTGTATTGAGTACCACGTGACCGTCTTTACTGCATCAACACGCGTCATAGCTTCAGGCAGTTTACACACAGCCAGGTAATCAGCTGTTCAGTATATGGCCTAAGGGAAAATTGTATATTGATAGGATTAAGGGATCGCGGCAACGAATTTAAAGCATCGCGGCTACATTGAGGCGTGGCGGTAAGTCACTCTCTGAGTTGAAGGCATCGCGGCACCGCCACGCCATAACTGGCTGGGGAAAGCCCTGATTATGTTCAATTAAAATCACATCAGATATTTACACCTGCTTATAAAGTACATGCTATCCAACAAACAAACCAAATATAATAAATGGTGGAGTGTGTGATCCAGTTTACCACCACTAATTACATGTAAACCTCCGAGGTGTAGTCGAATGTAGTTCCTATAATAAAAAGTAATCCCTCCTTTTTTGATGGAAATGGCGTTATAAGTAGGGGAAAACTGCCCATTTCTATTCGATTTTGTGGTTATGTGTATAAGAAGCATATTAATAGGTTTTACTGGATCACTAATAAACATTTTCGAAATTTCGACTCTATGCTTACACTTTGTGAGCAATGAAAACAGTCGATCAATAAAAACAGCTGTACCCTTGACCTGTTTAGTAAACAAACAAGAACCTTCTTACATGTCTTGTGACCCCACGTTTTCTGGTGATTTTTCAAGTGGAAAAATAGTTTTCTATATGAACATTACACTGCTGCATTATCCATACTTGAGTTGAATTTGCAGCAAATCATTAATATGTGACACTTTAACATTGGTGTCTATGGTGAAAATAATTAGTGCTTTCATACCTCCAGTGGTACAGCATCAGTTTCTAGATCGAGAGTTTGAGGGTTGGCTCCTTGCCATGGCCATGTTATTTATCCTTGATAATTAATCCACATAGCTTAGTGCTGGTTCTACTCAGGAAGCCATTGAGAGTCATTAATAGAAGTTGCAAGAACTTTATTTTTGGCAATCAATGTAAAAGGTATACATAATATAGTTTTAACTAAACCAAATATACAATAAATCAAAGTCATGGTAAATGTTTAAATGCCAAATTGAGCTCGGAAAATGGTGACCAGAGTTTATGAATCTTTAGGGATCTATGAATAAGCAGTTACCTCCCATGCAAGTAACCATAGGAATGTTCTTGAGCTTAAACGAGAAATGTGTCCATAGAACATGGATCACTTTGGTCACTATGCCATAGCATTTTGATAATTTTGACATTTGTTTTTTTGGGGGCGTACGGACAAGTGCAAATCTATATACCCCAGTGTAAATCTATATGCCCCACCAAATGGAGGCATAAAAAGGGAACTATGTTTAGCGGTTCTTGTTTATTTTTTAAAATGTGCAATCATTTTCTTGTTTTAAGTTTCATGTAACAAAAATGTATCATGTCCATGATTAGAGACCGGTTTGAATATGGTTGTCAGTGTTTCTCAGTCGAGCTCTTAACACTCTGATGATATAGTGTGTAGCAATTCATTCCAAAACAAAAGTGAAAATGTTAAATTTAACAAGATTTCTATAAACTTATAACTGACTCAATTCCTGCGAATCGCACATTGGCAATTACATGCTTTATACTGGATATTTTGGGGGTGGGGGGCATTTTCCCTGAAAAATATTCCGGCCCTTGAATTGTTGAAAAAAAATAATACTGCCTCTGACCTGAGAAGGAAAAAACAGTCCCTGAAATTGTTGGGGGAAAAAAATCCAGCCTTCTCACATTTTTGGGAAAAAATAATGTGGCTGTGTCCAATTAGAGAAAAAAATAATTCTGGCAGACCCTCTGTCTATGATAAATGTAGATCTACTCCCTCAGCCACTGGATTCAACATGGAGATGTTTAACCACACTCTGGCTACATCCACAACTTCTGCTCAAAAGTTTATCGAAATCTCCAGTTGAAATGAATTTAGAAGTCAGTGAAAGTATTCATGGTTGTAATAAATGTGATGTACTACATATATCATGGTAGTAATAAATGTGGTATACATTAGTCATGGTAGTTATATGATAAATGTGGTATACTCTGTTAGTGGTAGTAAATGTGTTGTATAAAGCGTTATAAAGTGGGCATGGGCTCAGATGGTAGAGAGACTATAAACCTAAGAAAGAAAGAAACAAGAGGTCAATGACCTTGAAGCTCTACTGATTGATTTTGATTTCAGGAAGTAGTCGCTACAGACTCTATATAACTCTATGTAAACAAAGATGGCCGCTGACAGCCATGTTTAACGTCGAATCAAAATAATGTTTGACTCTGATAACCATCATGTCATGCTGATCATTTTACAAAAAGTCCAATATCACTTATAGTTTTCAAGACGTAGTCGCTACAAACTTCATTTTTAAAAATCTATTTTTAGCCATGACAGCCATCTTGAATTTCCGGGCGACCTGAAATTTTGCTAGGGTCAATTAGACATCAAGAGCAACATTCCTGTGAAGTTTCATGAAAATCCGTCAAGTAGTTTCAGAGGAGTAGTCGCTACAAGTTTTCATCATATAACTCTATGTAAACAAAGATGGCCACTGGCAGCCATGTTTAACGCTGAATCAAAATAATGTTCGACTCTGATAACCATAATGTCATGCTGATCATTTTACAAAAAGTCCCATATCAATATCACTTATAGTTTTCAAGACGTAATCGCTACAAACCTCTTTTTTAATAAGAGGTCAATGACCTTGAAGCTCTACTGATTGATTTTGATTTCAGGAAGTAGTCGCTACAAACTTGTTTTTTGAAAATTTATTTTTAGCCGTGGCGGCCATCTTGAATTTCCGGCCGACCTGATATTTTGCTAGGATCAATTAGACATCAAGAGCAACATTCCTGTGAAGTTCATGAAAATCCGTCAAGTAGTTTCAGAGGAGTAGTCGCTACAAGTTTTCATTATATAATTCTATGTAAACAAAGATGGCCGCTGACAGCCATGTTTAACATCTAATCAAAATGATTTTTGACAAGGACCAACATCATGTAATGCTGATCATTTTAGAAAATGTCCCATATCAATATCACTTATAGTTTTCAAGAAGTAGTCGCTACAAACTTGCATTTTGAAAATCTATTTTTAGCCATGGCGGCCATCCTGAATTTCCGGCCGACCTGAAATTTTGCTAGGATCAATTAGACATCAAGAGCAACATTTCTGTGAAGTTTCATGAAAATCCGTCAAGTAGTTTCAGAGGAGTAGTCGCTAAAAGTTTTCATTATATAACTCTATGTAAACAAACATGGCCACTGGCAGCCATGTTTAATGTCGAATCAAAATAATGTTCGACTCGGACAACCATCATGTCATGCTGATCATTTTAGAAAAAGTCCCATATCAATATCACTTATAGTTTTCAAGAAGTAGTCGCTACAAACTTGTATTTTGAAAATCTATTTTTAGCCATGGCGGCCATCTTGAATTTCTGGCCGACCTGAAATTTTGCTAGGATCAATTAGACATCAAGAGCAACATTTCTGTGAAGTTTCATGAAAATCCGTCAAGTAGTTTCAGAGGAGTAGTCGATACAAGTTTTCATTATATAACTCTATGTAAACAAAGATGGCCACTGGCAGCCATGTTTAATGTCGAATCAAAATAATGTTCGACTCAGATAACCATCATGTCATGCTGATCATTTTAGAAAAAGTCCCATATCAATATCACTTATAGTTTTCAAGAAGTAGTCGCTACAAACTTGTATTTTGAAAATCTATTTTTAGCCATGGCGGCCATCTTGAATTTCCGGCCGACCTGAAATTTTGCTAGGATCAATTAGACATCAAGAGCAACATTTCTGTGAAGTTTCATGAAAATCCGTCAAGCAGTTTCAGAGGAGTAGTCGCTACAAGTTTTCATTATATAACTCTATGTAAACAAAGATGGCCGCTGGCAGCCACGTTTAATGTTGAATCAAAACGATTTTTGATAAGGACCAACATCATGTCATGCTGATCATTTTAGAAAAAGTCCCATATCAATATCACTTATAGTTTTCAAGAAGTAGTCGCTACAAACTTGAATTTAAACAAGAGGTCAATGACCTTGAAGCTCTACTGATTGATTTTGATTTCAGGAAGTAGTCGCTACAAACTGTTTTTTTGAAAATCTATTTTTAGCTGTGGTGGCCATCTTGAATTTCAGGCCGACCTGAAATTTTGTCAGGATCAATTAGACATCAAGAGCAACATTCCTGTGAAGTTTCATGAAAATCCGTCAAGTAGTTTCAGAGGAGTAGTCGCTACAAGTTTTCATTATATAACTCTATGTAAACAAAGATGGCCACTGACAGCCATGTTTAACATTGAATCAAAATAATGTTCGACTCGGATAACCATCATGTCATGCTGATCATTTTAGAGAAAGTCCCATATCAATATCTCTTATAGTTTTCAAGAAGTAGTCGCTTCAAACTTATTTTTTAAAAATCTATTTTTAACCATGGCGGCCATCTTGAATTTCCGGCCAACCTGAAATTTTGCTAAGATCAATTAGACATCAAGAGCAACATTCGTGTGAAGTTTCATGAAAATCGGTCAAGTAGTTTCAAAGAGTAGTCGCTACAAGTTATCATTATATAACTCTATGTAAACAAACATGGCCACTGGCAGCCATGTTTAACATCGAATCAAAATAATGTTCGACTTGAATAACCATCATGTCATGCTGATCATTTTAGAAAAAGTCCCATATCAATAACACTTATAGTTTTCAAGAAGTAGTCGCTACAAACTTGTCTTTTGAAAATCTATTTTAAGCCATGGTGGCCAACTTGAACTTCCGGCCGACCTGAAATTTTGCAAGGATCAATTAGACATCAAGAGCAACATTCGTGTGAAGTTTCATGAAAATCCGTCAAGTATTTTCAGAGGAGTAGTCGCTACAAGTTTTCATTATATAACTCTATGTAAACAAAGATGGCCACTGGCAGCAATGTTTAACGTCGAATAAAAATAATGTTTGACTCGGATAACCATCATGTCATGCTGATAAATTTAGAAAAAGTCCCATATCAATATCTCTTATAGTTTTCAAGAAGTAGTCGCTACAAACTTATTTTTTAAAAATCTATTTTTAGCCGTGGCGGCCATCTTGAATTTCCGGCCGACCTGAAATTTTGCTAGGATCAATTAGACATCAAGAGCAACATTCCTGTGAAGTTTCATGAAAATCCGTCAAGTAGTTTCAGAGGAGTAGTCGCTACAAGTTTTCATTATATAACTCTATGTAAACAAAGATGGCCGCTGGCAGCCATTTTTAACGTCGAATCAAAACGATTTTCGACAAGGACCAACATCATGTCATGCTGATCATTTTAGAAAAAGTCCCATAGCAATATCCCTTAGAGTTTTCAAGAAGTAGTCGCTACAAACTTGTTTTTTAAAAATCTATTTTTAGTTTTGGCGGCCATCTTGGATTTCACATCAACATCAATTTTTGCTAGGATCAACCAGACTTCATGGGCAACATTTCTGTAAAGTTTTATGAATATCCATCCAGTAGTTTCAGAGGAGTAGTCGCTACAAATAAAAGTTAACGGACAGACGGACGGACGGACGGACGACGGACCACGGCATAAGCTCTGCTGATCTCTGATTTTTAGCTGTGGCGGCCATCTTGAATTTCTGGCCGATCTGAAATTTTGCTAGGATCAATTAGACATTAAGAGCAACATTCCTGTAAAGTTTCATGAAAATCTGTGAAGTAGTTTCAAAGGAGTAGTCGCTACAAGTTTTTACTATATAACTGTATGTAAACAAAGATGGCCGCTGGCAGCCATGTTTAACGTTGAATCAAAACGATTTTTGACAAGGACCAACATCATGTCATGCTGATCATTTTAGAAAAAGTCCCATATCAATATCACTTATAGTTTTCAAGAAGTAGTCGCTACAAACTTGATTTTGAAAATTTATTTTTAGCCGTGGCGGCCATCTTGAATTTCAGGCCGACCTGAAATTTTGCTAGGGTCAATAAGACATCAAGAGCAACATTCCTGTGAAGTTTAATGAAAATCCTTCAAGTAGTTTCAGAGGAGTAGTCGCTACAAGTTTTCATTATATAACTCTATGTAAACAAAGATGGCCGCTGGCAGCCATGTTTAAAGTTGAATCAAAACGATTTTCAACAAGGACCAACATCATGTCATGCTGATCATTTTAGAAAAAGTCCCATATCAATATCACTTATAGTTTTCATGAAGAAGTCGCTACAAACTTGTTTTTTAAAAACCTATTTTTAGATCTGCCGGCCATCTTGGATTTCACATCAACATGAATTTTGCTAGGATCAACTAGACTTCATGGGCAACATTTCTGTAAAGTTTCATGAAAATCCATTCAGTAGTTTCAGAGGAGAAGTCGCTACAAAAAAAAGTTTACAGACAGACGGACAGACGGACGACGGACGCCGCACCACGGCATAAGCTCTGCTGATCTCTGATCAGTAGAGCTAAAAATGGTAGTAATTTGGTATACAATGGTCATGTAGTAATGAATGTGATATTCATATAAAGTCATGGTTATAATTAATGTGGTATACATATAGTCAGGGTTGTAATAAGCCATTATTTTTTAACCCTCCTACGACAAAACAAAATTAGATATTTTGCTTTTCCGTAGAGAATTTGATAGTTTGTTGTTTTTTACCTCCTCCCAGATTTTAATAGAACATTTCATTCTCTTCCTTTCAAATAAAATAAACTATCCTTTACCGAATTTTTATTTTTGTTTTTCCCTTCCTCCTACAGCAATTATCTGTCTTGATGGTTCGTAAAACAAATAATTATGGCCTAAATGTGATATACATTGGTCATGGTAGTATGTAAATATGAAATCCTGTGAGGGTGACAGTGAATGTTTATCAACCTTCTTAGGCCATTTATTTTATCATACTGAAAAATATGTTTGAAAAATATATTTGGTTCTGCTAAATATTCCTTTGAAATAAAATATGAGAAAACATTGTTGTAACTTCTATCTGTTCAAAATCACACTTCTCAGCTCCTAGAAAATCAATTGCTGCATATGGTTCTTCGTGTTCGTTTGGAATCTTCAATCGTGAACTGACATGAGTACGGTAAACCTTTCAAATCATATTCAGAAAGTTGTGCAGTACAAATTATACTGGGGTGACATTACAAAAAAGACTATCATTCAGTGACTCACTCCAAGGAGACATTCCAAGCGAAGTAAGATACTACAATAAGAGGCCCAAGAGAGCCTGTGGATGCTCTACTGGCTAACATGGTTCTTACAACATCAATGAAGCGAGTGACTGCAATTTATGTTTTTTTGAAACTTTTGGGCAAAATACAGCATTTTTAACTAAATCAAGGGCCAATACTAAAACACTGTTTGGTAAAGATCAGATGAAAAATGACCTATCGTATTAACGAGGCAAAATATAGCATTTTTAACGAAATCAAGGGCCATAACTCCGCTGTTACTGGTCTGATCTGGCTGGTTTTCGAACTCGACTGAGCTTTCATTGACACTAACAATCTGGTCAAGTTTGGTAAAGATCAGATGAAAAATAAAGGCCCTATCGTCTTAACGAGACAAAAGTTAATGACGGATGGACGACGGACAACTCGCCATCCCATAAGCTCTGCTGGCCAGCTAAAAATGGGAAAATGACAGTCTATGGAAATTTAACATGGGGGTTTGACATGAGGCATATTATTAATAAATATGGTATCAGTGGTCATGGTAGTAATAAATGTAGTAAACATAGCTCATGGTAGTAATACATGTGATATATAGTGGTCATGGTAGTATAATAATAAAATATTATACTTATGATATACAGTGGTCATGGTAGTAGAAAATGTGGTAACGAGTAGCCATGATAGTTATACATGTGATGTACTCAATGTGGTATGCATTGGTCATGGTAGTATTACAATACTAGGGTCCTGGTACTTTGCGATGGACATTGTGAATATCATCAACAAGTAGGTGGACTTAAAAAGCAGCTTCAGCCACATGCAATGCAAGGTTACAGACAAACTATGCGCTATATGCCAGTGTTAATAAGAATGGTATGGAACATGGTAGACATGGCCTAGTACAAGACAATCCCCTACACCACCAAACAAACACCCAATCAATACATACTTTAGAAGAGCAAAAGGTGGCTCACATAGAAAGCTGACAAGGACAAGCATAACAAAAGATTAAAACCAGCACATGGAGTTCCATCCACCAAATATGGAAAGATCCATATAAAACAAGAGCTGTCGAAAGGACAGCATGAAGGACAGCATGCTCCACTATTCAGAGTCAATTTTAAACAAGCTGCCACTGACACTTCTGTCTCACCAACCATGGTGCCAATTCATTCACATGGTCAATTCTTAATTATGGAGTATATAGGTGGTGGTGAAGTGAAGGTGTAGGAGTTAAAAATTATGATCTGGCTAAGGTAAAATAAAAAAGTTATGAAACTTGTGTCTGTAAGTGTCCTTGATGACTCTGATGACACTGGTCAAGCTCCATTGACAGATAAATATGACTAGTGGGTATTGAAATAAATTGACTTAACATCAAATAAAATAAAATAAATTCTAAGTCGAAAAGGGGCTACACTTTTTCTAAAATACAATACAGAAAATATTTATCCAGAAAAAGGGCCATAATTTTGCTAAAATGCAATACAGAGTTATGGAACATGCGTCTACTAGCATCCACGCTTTACTGAATTTGTATTAATAATTAACAATCACCTATTGAAATACAAGGACTTGCCTAAGAATTTAACCAGAATTTTGAAGTCGAATAAGTGACATAACTTGGATTAAATGCAATACAGAGTTAATATGGAACGTGTCTACTAGTGCCGTTGATATTCCAAAGTTTATTGAAGTTTTGCTGATGTACGCATTCAGTTGTTAAAATACATGGACTTGTCAAAAAAGAACTTTAACCAGAAATTCAAAGTAAGAAAAGGGCCATGCTTTTGCTTTAATGCAATACAGAATTATGGAATATGTGTCTACCAGTGTCCTTGGTGGTACTTGATGACATATTTCAAGTTTCACTGACCAGTGGTTGCTGAAATAAATGGACTATAATTGGACTTGGCAAACAACTGAAAACCAACGTTGACACAGACATTGAGTAGATCTACAACAGCTCTTCTTATTTTATGAATAGTAAAAACTTTAAAAAAAAAAATTCTGGCTTTCAAGTTGACGAAAAAAAAACTGGCCAGTGTACTCGTTAGAGGCCAGTTTCCGTCCAAGCCCAGTTTCCATCATTCTCATTTAAAAAACGTTTTTACACTGCAAATTACTTACGCGATGTCACTTACTGTCAGACATTTATAACTGAAGATTGGAAACAGGAAAAACAACCAAAAAGTAAATAAGCGGTATAAAAACAAAACGGATTTCTCCGAAAAATGTGTTTACTTCCTAATATGGCATTGGGGAGGCGCGCGCATACTGCCGCATAATAAACTATTAAAAAAATAACACTGTAATGACGTCATATTTTTATCACTCTACCATGATTATATAGTTTAACCAAAGAGAAGCAACTCGTACAACCTGTATCTGTTTGATTTACACAGAGTTACCCATCTTTACAGTGAAAATGTCGTCGTTGAACATTTTACATTGACGTTACCAGGCGCATTGTTATAACGATCGAGGTGACTGATGGAACAATGCAAACATACCATTTTTACAATCAAATTGTTGAATAGACTTGCAAACAAGTTTCTAATTCATAAAAGTTTACTGTATCTTGACCTAGTTGAATCTATCACACGATAAAATACATGACGGAAACTGGGCTTGTAAACAAAATGATTTCTCAGTTTTAGTCTATTTATAACAAGAGCTGTCGGAGAACAGCGCAGCTCGACTATTCGATCTTTCAGAGAATAATAAATTTATAGCTAGTATATACCATCAGAAAACAAGGCTACAACAATGTGGGGTAGGGTTGAGAGCACAACATAACTATGTGTAAGAATTGACCAAAACTACACAGAAATATGTAAAAAAATAAAATAAAAAATTTGAGTTTTGAGAGAGGTGCGGGGTGGGGGTGGGAGAGAGGCGGTAGTGGATGGTGGGGGTAGTGGGGGTGGTGAGGGCAACATATATGTGTAAGAAGCTATGTAAGAATTCACCAAAACTAATCAACATCACAGCTAAAACTCAGAACATGTCTGTGGCAAGGCAAACATATTTCAGATCACAAGGAAATGCCTCTCCGTATTGAAAGTTATTGTTACAAAGTTCAGTATTTTTTTAAATTGATTCTAAATGTTTTATATAAATTGTTACCTGGGGGTCTAGATCCACTGCACTAACTGTAAAGATCAGGTGGCCCACGTTGACGTTTTCCATAACATTAACCTCATAGAAGATTGCAACGGGAGGAAATGCAAATATAGGAGGCACCAAATTACGCTGAATGCTGATGGTCACAGTAGTGAAGGCCTCTCTCGGAATTCCTGTGCTTTCATCTGCTGCTCTTGGCTAAAGCTACAAGCTACAAGGTGAAGTTTAAGCACTTAAAAATTGCAATTGACATATCACATTCAAACATGTAATATTACCTAAGGACTGGTTAGCTCAAAGGGGACCTGATATATTGAATTTATTATTATTTATTTATTTAATACAGAGTTGGATAAAATTACATGATAATTATAAGGCTGTGCCGAACACCATATCCGTTTTTTTCCGATGAGATTAATAAATCATTATTAAACTAGACTGGTTGTTTTTGTAGACAAAAACATATGTCTCCCCCAACACTTTCTGTGTAATGCAAATCAACCAACCTGGCTGAAAGTTGCGCTCTGCACGTCTTCTCAGTATGGTGAACATTAGTGCTAAGTTATTTCAAAATCCCTCAAGCAGTTCTGGAGATATGGAGAGGACATGAAATATAGTGCATATGACCTGCAACCTCTAAATGTGACCTTGACCTTAAATGGATGTGGCTGGAAGTTGTGCTGTGCATGTCGTCTCGATAAGGTGAACATTTGTGCCAAGCTATTTCAAAATCCCTCAAGTGGCTCAAGAGATATGGAGAGGACACGACTTATGAAGGACAGCAGAGAGACAGACAGACATCCAAGCTAAAAACAAGAGGTCAATGACCTTGAAGCTCTATTGTTAGGTTTTTGTTAGCTAGATCAGCATTCCTGTGAATTTTCATGAAAATCCGTCAAGTAGTTTCAGAGAAGTAGTCGGTTTTCATTATATAACTCTATGTAAACAAAGATGGCCGCTAGCGGCCATGTTTAACTTCAAATCAAATAATTGTTGACAAGGATCAACATCATGTCATGCTGATCATTTTAGAAAAACTCCCATATTAATATCACTTATACTTTTCAAGAAGTAGTCGCTACAAACTTGTTTTTTGAAAATCTATTTTTAGCCGTGGTGGCCATCTTGAATTTTCGGCCGACCTGAAGTTTTGCTAGACAATTAGACATCAAGAGCAACATTCGTGTGAAGTTTCATGAAAATCCGTCAAGTAGTTTCAAAGGAGTAGTCGCTACAAGTTTTCATTACATAACTCTATGTAAACAAAGATGCCTGCTGCAGCCATGTTTAACGTTGAATCAAAATGATTTTCGACAAGGACCAACATCATGTCATGCTGATCATTTTAGAAAAAGTCCCATATCAATTATAGTTTTCAAGTAGTCACTAAAGACGTACCCCAAGGTTCTGTCTTCGGGCCAATTATCTTTCTACTATACATAAATGACCTTCCTACTCAAAATAATTTTCTACAAGGATCAACATCATGTCATACTGATCATTTTAGAAAAAGTCCCATATCAATATCATTTATAGTTTTCAATAAGTAGTCGCTACAAACTTGTTTTTTGAAAAATTATTTTTAGCCGTGGCGGCCATTTTTTACCAAATAACTCTATGTAAACAAAGATGCGGCCATGTTTAACGTCGAATCAAAACGATTTTCGACAAGGACCGACATCTAAGGATCATCCATGAGAGGTTTGGTCAAAATTAGCCAATCGGTTTCTGAGGAGAAATCGTTTGAAGCAAAAGTTAACGATGACGGATGAAGAGTGATCCCAATTAGATCACCTTGAGCCTTCGGCTCAGGCGATCTAAAAACATCAATGTAAAATTTTAATGTTAATTAACAAAGTATAAAAAGTAGGTCAAGGTCATTTATATTGACCTGATTTGGGTAGGAACATATGGCTGTCATACAGATGTGTGTATGAAGTTTGGAAACTGTATGGATTTTTGTATCTGAGAAACTGAGTTAATAAAAAACTTGAAGGTAACACTTAAATGTAAGTTAACAAAGTGCCAAAGGTATGTCAAGGTAATTCATATTGACCCACTTTTCATTGGAACATATTGCTGTCATGTAGTTATCAACATCTGTAAAGTTTGAAAGCTCTGGTGTTGGAGAAATGGACTTACAAAAAACTCTGATGTAAAAAACTTGAATGAAATGATGTAAATTAACAAAGTGTAAAAAGTAGGTCAAGGTCATTTATATTGACCTTATTCGGATAGGAACATATTGCTGTCATATAGAT
>JAWPHD010026408.1:0-13186 GCA_037043455.1 Cyrtodaria siliqua | reverse complement strand
TGTAAGAACTGAATATATATGTGTAAGAACTGAATATATATGTGTAAGAACTGAATATATATGTCTAAGAACTGAATATATATGTGTAAGAACTGAATATATATGTGTAAGAAGTGAATATATATGTGTAAGAACTGAATATGTATGTATAAGAACTGAATATATATGTGTAAGAACTGAATATATATGTGTAAGAACTGAATATATATGTGTAAGAACTGAATATATATGCGTAAGAACTGAATATATATGTGTAAGAACTAAATATATGTGTAAGAACTGAATATATATGTCTAAGAACTGAATATATATGTGTAAGAACTGAATATATATGTGTAAAAACTGAAAATATATGTGTAAGAACTGAATATATATGCGTAAGAACTGAATATATATGTGTAAGAACTAAATATATATGTGTAAGAACTGAATATATATGTGTAAGAACTGAATATATATGTGTAAGAACTGAATATATATGTGTAAGAACTGAATATATATGTGTAAGAACTGAATATATATGCGTAATAACTGAATATATATGCGTCAGAACTGAATATATATGTGTAAGAACTGAATATATATGCGTAAGAACTGAATATATATGCGTATTAACTGAATACTGAATATATATGCGTAAGAACTGAATATATATAAGAACTGAATATATATGCGTAAGAACTGAATATATATGTGAAAGAACTGAATATATATGTGTAAGAACTGAATCTATATGTGTAAGAACTGAATATATATGTGTAAGAACTGAATATATATGTGTAAGAACTGAATATATATGCGTAAGAACTGAATATATATGCGTAAGAACTGAATATATATGCATAAAAACTGAATATATATGTGTAAGAACTGAATATGTATGTATAAGAACTGAATATATATGTGTAAGAACTGAATATATATGTGTAAGAACTGAATATATATGTGTAAGAACTGAATATATATGCGTAAGAACTGAATATATATGTGTAAGAAGTAAATATATATGTATAAGAACTGAATATATATGTGTAAGAACTGAATATATATGTGTAAAAACTGAATATATATGTGTAAGAACTGAACATATATGCGTAAGAACTGAATATATATGCGTAAGAACTGAATATATTTGTGTAAGAATTAAATATATATGTGTAAGAACTGAATATATATGTGTAAAAACTGAATATATATATGTAAGAACTGAATATATATGTGTAAGAACTGAATATATATGCGTAAGAACTGAATATATATGCGTCAGAACTGAATATATATGAGTAAGAACTGAATATATATGTGTAAGAACTGAATATATATGCGTAAGAACTGAATATATAAGCGTAAGAACTGAATATATATGTGTAAGAACTAAATATATATGTGTAAGAACTGAATATATATGCGTAAGAACTGAATATATATGCGTTAGAACTGAGAATATGCGTAAGAACTGAATATATATGCGTAAGAACGGATATCTATGCGTAAGAACTGAATATATATGTGTAAGAACGGAATATATATGTGTAAGAACTGAAAATATATGTGTAAGAACTGAATATATATGGGTAAGAACTGAATATATATGTGTAGGAACTGAATATATATGCGTAAGATCTGAATATATATGCGTCAGAACGGAATATATATGCGTCAGAACTGAATATATATGTGTAAGAACTGAATATATATGCGTAAGAACTGAATATATATGTGTAAGAACTGAATATATATGCGTAAGAACTGAATATATATGCGTAAGAACTGAATATATATGCGTAAGAACTGAATATATATGTGTAAGAACTGAATATATATGTGTAAGAACTGAATATATATGCGTAAGAACTGAATATATATGCGTTAGAACTGAGAATATGCGTAAGAACTGAATATATATGCGTTAGAACTGAGAATATGCGTAAGAACTGAATATATATGTGTAAGAACTGAATATATATGTGTAAGAACTGAATATATATGTGTAAGAACTGAATATATATGTGTAAGAACTGAATATATATGCGTAAGAACTGAATATATATGTGTAAGAACTAAATATATATGTGTAAGAACTGAATATATATGTCTAAGAACTGAATATATATGTGTAAGAACTGAATATATATGTGTAAGAACTGAATATATATGTGTAAGAACTGAATATGTATGTATAAGAACTGAATATATATGCGTAAGAACTGAATATATATGAGTCAGAACTGAATATATATGTGTAAGAACTGAATATATATGCGTAAGAACTGAATATATATGCGTAAGAACTGAATACTGAATATATATGCGTAAGAACTGAATATATATAAGAACTGAATATATATGCGTAAGAACTGAATATATATGTGAAAGAACTGAATATATATGTGTAAGAACTGAATATATATGTGTAAGAACTGAATATATATGTGTAAGAACTTAATATATATGCGTAAGAACTGAATATATATGCGTAAGAACTGAATATATATGTGTAAGAACTGAATATATATGCATAAGAACTGAATATATATGTGTAAGAAATGAATATATATGCGTAAGAATTGAATATATATGCGTAAGAACTGAGTATATGCGTAAGAACTGAATACATATGCGTAAGAACGGATATATATGCGTAAGAACTGAATATATGCGTAAGAACTGAATATATATGCGTAAGAACGGAATATATATGCGTAAGAACGGAATATATATGCGTCGGAACTGAATATATATGTGTTAGAACTGAATATATTAGTGTCAGAACGGAATATATATGCGTCAGAACTGAATATATGTGTGTAAGAACTGAATATATATGCGTCAGAACTGAATATATATGTATAAGAAGTGAATATATATGCGTAAGAAATGAATATATATGCGTAAGAACTGAATATATATAAGAACCTAAAATATATATGTGTAAGAACTGAATATATATGTGTAAGAACTGAATATATATGTGTAAGAACTGAATATATATGCGTAAGAATTGAATATATATGCGTAAGAACTGAATATATATGTGTAAGAACTGAATATATATGCGTAAGAACTGAATATATATGCGTAAGAACTGAATAAAAATTAAGAACTGAATATATATGCGTAAGAAATGAATATATATGTGTAAGAACGGAATATATATGTGTAAGAACTGAATATATATGTGTAAGAACTGAATATATATGTGTAAGAACTGAATATATATGTGTAAAAACTGAATATATATGTGTAAGAACTGAACATATATGCGTAAGAACTGAATATATATGCGTAAGAACTGAATATATTTGTGTAAGAATTAAATATATATGTGTAAGAACTGAATATATATGTGTAAGAACTGAATATATATGTGTAAGAACTGAATATATATGTGTAAGAACTGAATATATATGTGTAAGAACTGAATATATATGTGTAAGAACTGAATATATATGATTAAGAACTGAATATATATGTGTAAGAACTAAATATATATGTGTAAGAACTGAATATATATGTGTAAGAACTAAATATATATGTGTAAGAACTGAATATATATGTGTAAGAACTGAATATATATGTGTAAGAACTGAATATATATGTGTAAGAACTGAATATATATGTGTAAGAACTGAATATATATGTGTAAGAACTGAATATATATGCGTAAGAACTGAATATATCTGCGTCAGAACTGAATATATATGCGTAAGAACTGAATATATATGCGTAAGAACTGAATATATATGTGTAAGAACTAAATATATATGTGTAAGAACTGAATATATATGCGTCAGAACGGAATATATATGCGTCAGAACTGAATATATATGTGTAAGAACTGAATATATATGCGTCAGAACTGAATATATATGTGTAAGAAGTGAATATATATGCGTAAGAAATGAATATATATGCGTTAGGACTGAATATATATGTGTAAGAACTGAATATATATGTGTAAGAACTGAATATATATGTGTAAGAACTGAATATATATGCGTAAGAACAAAATATATATGCATAAGAACTGAATATATATGTGTAAGAATTGAATATATATGCATAAGAACTGAATATATATATGTGTAAGAACTGTATATATATGTATAAGAACTGAATATAAATGTGTAAGAACTGAATATTTATGTGTAAGAACTGAATATATATGTGTAAGAACTGAATATATATGTGTAAGAACTAAATATATATGTGTTAGAACTGAATATATATGTGTAAGAACTAAATATATATGTGTTAGAACTGAATATATATGTGTAAGAACTGAATATATATGTGTAAGAACTGAATATGTATGTATAAGAACTGAATATATATGTGTAAGAACTGAATATATATGTGTAAGAACTGAATATATATGTGTAAGAACTGAATATATATGCGTAAGAACTGAATATATATGTGTAAGAACTGAATATATATGCGTAAAAACTGAATATATATGCGTATGAACGGAATATATATGCGTAAGAACTGAATATATATGTGTAAGAACTGAATATATATGTGTAAGAACTGAACATATATGCGTAAGAACTGAATATATATGTGTAAGAACTGAATATATATGCGTAAGAACTGAATATATATGTGTAAGAACTAAATATATATGAGTAAGAACTGAATATATATGTGTAAGAACTGAATATATATGTGTAAGAACTGAATATATATGTGTAAGAACTGAATATATATGTGTAAGAACTGAATATATATGCGTAAGAACTAAATATATATGCGTCAGAACTTAATATATATGAGTAAGAAAGGAATATATATGTGTAAGAACTGAATATCTATGTGTAAGAACTGAATATATATGCGTAAGAACTGAATATATATGCGTAAGAACGCAATAATATGTGTAAGAACGGAATATATATGTGTAAGAACTGAATATATATGCGTATGAACTGAATATATATGTGTAAGAACTGGATATATATGTGTAAAGAACTAAATATATATGCGTAAGAACTGAATATATAGGCGTAAGAACAGAATATATATGCGTAAGAACTGAATATATATGCGTAAGAACTGAATATATATAAGAACTGAATATATATGCGTAAGAACTGAATATATATGTGAAAGAACTGAATATGTATGTGTAAGAACTGAATATATAAGTGTAAGAACTGAATATATATGTGTAAGAACTGAACATATATGCGTAAGAACTGAATATATATGCGTAAGAACTGAATATATATGTGTAAGAACTAAATATATATGTGTAACAACTGAATATATATGTGTAAGAACTGAATATATATGTGTAAGAACTGAATATATATGTGTAAAACTGAATATATATGTGTAAGAACTGAATATATATGCGTAAGAACTGAATATATATGTGTAAGAACTGAATATATATGCGTAAGAACTGAATATATATGTGTAAGAACCGAATATATATGCGTAAGAATTGAATATATATGCGTAAGAACTGAGTATATGCGTAAGAACTGAATATATATGCGTAAGAACGGATATATATGCGTAAGAACTGAATATATGCGTAAGAACTGAATATATATGCGTAAGAACGGAATATATATGCGTAAGAACGGAATATATATGCGTCGGAACTGAATATATATGTGTTAGAACTGAATATATTAGTGTCAGAACGGAATATATATGCGTCAGAACTGAATATATGTGAGTAAGAACTGAATATATATGCGTAAGAATTGAATATATATGCGTAAGAACTGAGTATATGCGTAAGAACTGAATACATATGCGTAAGAACGGATATATATGCGTAAGAACTGAATATATATGAGTAAGAACTGAATATATATGTGTAAGAACTGAATATATATGCGTAAGAACTGAATATATAAGCCTAAGAACTGAATATATATGTGTAAGAACTAAATATATATGTGTAAGAACTGAATATATATGCGTAAGAACTGAGTATATATGCGTTAGAACTGAGAATATGCGTAAGAACTGAATATATATGCGTTAGAACTGAGAATATGCGTAAGAACTGAATATATATGTGTAAGAACTGAATATATATGTGTAAGAACTGAATATATATGTGTAAGAACTGAATATATATGTCTAAGAACTGAATATATATGTGTAAGAACTGAATATATATGTGTAAGAAGTGAATATATATGTGTAAGAACTGAATATGTATGTATAAGAACTGAATATATATGTGTAAGAACTGAATATATATGTGTAAGAACTGAATATATATGTGTAAGAACTGAATATATATGCGTAAGAACTGAATATATATGTGTAAGAACTAAATATATGTGTAAGAACTGAATATATATGTCTAAGAACTGAATATATATGTGTAAGAACTGAATATATATGTGTAAAAACTGAAAATATATGTGTAAGAACTGAATATATATGCGTAAGAACTGAATATATATGTGTAAGAACTAAATATATATGTGTAAGAACTGAATATATATGTGTAAGAACTGAATATATATGTGTAAGAACTGAATATATATGTGTAAGAACTGAATATATATGTGTAAGAACTGAATATATATGCGTAATAACTGAATATATATGCGTCAGAACTGAATATATATGTGTAAGAACTGAATATATATGCGTAAGAACTGAATATATATGCGTATTAACTGAATACTGAATATATATGCGTAAGAACTGAATATATATAAGAACTGAATATATATGCGTAAGAACTGAATATATATGTGAAAGAACTGAATATATATGTGTAAGAACTGAATCTATATGTGTAAGAACTGAATATATATGTGTAAGAACTGAATATATATGTGTAAGAACTGAATATATATGCGTAAGAACTGAATATATATGCGTAAGAACTGAATATATATGCATAAAAACTGAATATATATGTGTAAGAACTGAATATGTATGTATAAGAACTGAATATATATGTGTAAGAACTGAATATATATGTGTAAGAACTGAATATATATGTGTAAGAACTGAATATATATGCGTAAGAACTGAATATATATGTGTAAGAAGTAAATATATATGTATAAGAACTGAATATATATGTGTAAGAACTGAATATATATGTGTAAAAACTGAATATATATGTGTAAGAACTGAACATATATGCGTAAGAACTGAATATATATGCGTAAGAACTGAATATATTTGTGTAAGAATTAAATATATATGTGTAAGAACTGAATATATATGTGTAAGAACTGAATATATATATGTAAGAACTGAATATATATGTGTAAGAACTGAATATATATGCGTAAGAACTGAATATATATGCGTCAGAACTGAATATATATGAGTAAGAACTGAATATATATGTGTAAGAACTGAATATATATGCGTAAGAACTGAATATATAAGCGTAAGAACTGAATATATATGTGTAAGAACTAAATATATATGTGTAAGAACTGAATATATATGCGTAAGAACTGAATATATATGCGTTAGAACTGAGAATATGCGTAAGAACTGAATATATATGCGTAAGAACGGATATCTATGCGTAAGAACTGAATATATATGTGTAAGAACGGAATATATATGTGTAAGAACTGAAAATATATGTGTAAGAACTGAATATATATGGGTAAGAACTGAATATATATGTGTAGGAACTGAATATATATGCGTAAGATCTGAATATATATGCGTCAGAACGGAATATATATGCGTCAGAACTGAATATATATGTGTAAGAACTGAATATATATGCGTCAGAACTGAATATATATGTGTAAGAAGTGAATATATATGCGTAAGAAATGAATATATATGCGTAAGAACTGAATATATATGTGTAAGAACTGAATATATATGTGTAAGAACTGAATATATATGTGTAAGAACTGAATATATATGCGTCAGAACTGAATATATATGCATAAGAACTGAATATATACGTGTAAGAACTGAATATATATGCATAAGAACTGAATATATATATGTGTAAGAACTGTATATATATGTATAAGAACATGAATATATATGTGTAAGAACTGAATATATATATGTAAGAACTGAATATATATGCGTAAGAACTGAATATATATGTGTAAGAACTGAATATATATGCGTAAGAACTGAATATATATGTGTAAGAACTGAATATATATGTGTAAGAACTTAATATATATGCGTAAGAACTGAATATATATGCGTCAGAACTGAATATATATGTGTAAGAACTGAATATATATGCGTAAGAACGGATATATATGCGTAAGAACTGAATATATATGCGTAAGAACTGAATATATATGCGTAAGAACTGAATATATATGCGTAAGAACTGAATATATATGCGTAAGAACTGAATATATATGTGTAAGAACTGAATATATATGTGTAAGAACTTAATATATATGCGTAAGAACTGAATATATATGCGTCAGAACTGAATATATATGTGTAAGAACTGAATATATATGCGTAAGAACTGAATATATATGCGTAAGAACTGAATACTGAATATATATGCGTAAGAACTGAATATATATAAGAACTGAATATATATGCGTAAGAACTGAATATATATGTGAAAGAACTGAATATATATGTGTAAGAACTGAATATATATGTGTAAGAACTGAATATATATGTGTAAGAACTGAATATATATGCGTAAGAACTGAATATATATGCGTAAGAACTGAATATATATGTGTAAGAACTGAATATATATGCATAAGAACTGAATATATATGTGTAAGAACTGAATATATATGCGTAATAATTGAATATATATGCGTAAGAACTGAGTATATGCGTAAGAACTGAATACATATGCGTAAGAACGGATATATATGCGTAAGAACTGAATATATGCGTAAGAACTGAATATATATGCGTAAGAACGGAATATATATGCGTAAGAACGGAATATATATGCGTCGGAACTGAATATATATGTGTTAGAACTGAATATATTAGTGTCAGAACGGAATATATATGCGTCAGAACTGAATATATGTGTGTAAGAACTGAATATATATGCGTCAGAACTGAATATATATGTATAAGAAGTGAATATATATGCGTAAGAAATGAATATATATGGATAAGAACTGAATATATATAAGAACTTAAAATATATATGTGTAAGAACTGAATATATATGTGTAAGAACTGAATATATATGTGTAAGAACTGAATATATATGCGTAAGAATTGAATATATATGCGTAAGAACTGAATATATATGTGTAAGAACTGAATATATATGCGTAAGAACTGAATATATATGCGTAAGAACTGAATAAAAATTAAGAACTGAATATATATGCGTAAGAAATGAATATATATGTGTAAGAACGGAATATATATGTGTAAGAACTGAATATATATGTGTAAGAACTGAATATATATGTGTAAGAACTGAATATATATGTGTAAAAACTGAATATATATGTGTAAGAACTGAACATATATGCGTAAGAACTGAATATATATGCGTAAGAACTGAATATATTTGTGTAAGAATTAAATATATATGTGTAAGAACTGAATATATATGTGTAAGAACTGAATATATATGTGTAAGAACTGAATATATATGTGTAAGAACTGAATATATATGCGTAAGAACTAAATATATGTGCGTAAGAACTGAATATATATGAGTAAGAACTGAATATATATGTGTAAGAACTGAATATATATGCGTAAGAACTGAATATATATGCGTAAGAACTGAATATATATGTGTAAGAACTAAATATATATGTGTAAGAACTGAATATATATGCGTAAGAACTGAATATATATGCGTTAGAACTGAGAATATGCGTAAGAACTTAATATATATGCGTAAGAACGGATATATATGCGTAAGAACTGAATATATATGTGTAAGAACGGAATATATATGCGTAAGAACTGAATATATATGTGTAAGAACTGAATATATATGTGTAAGAACTGAATATATATGTGTAGGAACTGAATATATATGCGTAAGAACTGAATATATATGCGTCAGAACGGAATATATATGCGTCAGAACTGAATATATATGTGTAAGAACTGAATATATATGCGTCAGAACTGAATATATATGTGTAAGAAGTGAATATATATGCGTAAGAAATGAATATATATGCGTAAGAACTGAATATATATGTGTAAGAACTGAATATATATGTGTAAGAACTGAATATATATGTGTAAGAACTGAATATATATACGTCAGAACTGAATATATATGCATAAGAACTGAATATATATGTGTAAGAACTGAATATATATGCATAAGAACTGAATATATATATGTGTAAGAACTGTATATATATGTATAAGAACATGAATATATATGTGTAAGAACTGAATATATATATGTAAGAACTGAATATATATGTGTAAGAACTGAATATATATGCGTAAGAACTGAATATATATGTGTAAGAACTAAATATATATGTGTAAGAACTGAATATATATGTGTAAGAACTGAATATATATGTGTAAGAACTGAATATATATGCGTAAGAACTGAATATATATGCGTAAGAACTGAATATATATGCGTAAGAACTGAATATATATGCGTAAGAACTGAATATATATGTGTAAGAACTGAATATATATGTGTTAGAACTGAATATATATGTGTAAGAACTGAATATATATGTGTAAGAACTGAATATATATGTGTAAGAACTGAATATATATGCGTAAGAACTGAATATATATGCGTCAGAACTGAATATATATGTGTAAGAACTGAATATATATGCGTAAGAACTGAATATATATGCGTAAGAACTGAATACTGAATATATATGCGTAAGAACTGAATATATATAACAACTGAATATATATGCGTAAGAACTGAATATATATGTGTAAGAACTGAATATATATGTGTAAGAACTGAATATATATGCGTCAGAACTGAATATATGTGTGTAAGAACTGAATATATATGCGTCAGAACTGAATACATATGTATAAGAAGTGAATATATATGCGTAAGAAATGAATATATATGTGTAGGAACTGAAATATATATGCGTAAGAATTGAATATATATGCGTAAGAACTGAATATATATGTGTAAGAACTGAATATATATGCATAAAAACTGAATATATATGTGTAAGAACTGAATATGTTTGTATAAGAACTGAATATATATGTGTAAGAACTGAATATATATGTGTAAGAACTGAATATATATGCGTAAGAACTGAAATATATGTGTAAGAACTAAATATATATGTGTAAGAACTGAATATATATGTGTAAGAACTGAATATATATTTGTAAGAACTGAATATATATGTGTAAGAACTGAACATATATGCGTAAGAACTGAATATATATGCGTAAGAACTGAATATATATGTGTAAGAACTAAATATATATGTGTAAGAACTGAATATATATGTGTAAGAACTGAATATATATGAGTAACAACTGAATATATATGTGTAAGAACTGAATATATATGCGTAAGAACTGAATATATATGCGTCAGAAATGAATATATATGAGTAAGAACTGAATATATATGTGTAAGAACTGAATATATATGTGTAAGAACTGAATATATATGCGTAAGAACTGAGTATATATGCGTAAGAACGCAATATATATGTGTAAGAACGGAATATATATGTGTAAAAACTGAATATATATGTGTAAGAACTGAATATATATGTGTAAGAACTGAATATATATGCGTAAGTACTGAATATATATGTATAAGAAATAAATATATATGCGTAAGAACTGAATATATATGCGTAAGAACTGAATATATATGCGTAAGAACTGAAAATATATAAGAACTGAATATATATGTGTAAGAACTGAATATATATGTGTAAGAACTGAATATATATGCGTAAGAACTGAATATATATGCGTCAGAACTGAATATATATGAGTAAGAACTGAATATATATGTGTAAGAACTGAATATATATGTGTAAGAACTGAATATATATGCGTAAGAACTGAGTATATATGCGTAAGAACGCAATATATATGTGTAAGAACGGAATATATATGTGTAAAAACTGAATATATATGTGTAAGAACTGAATATATATGCGTAAGAACTGAATATATATGTGTAAGAACTGAATATATATGCGTCAGAACTGAATATATATGTGTAAGAACTGAATATATATGTGTAAGAACTGAATATATATGCGTGAGAACTGAATATATATGTGTAAGAACTGAATATATATGTGTAAGTACTGAATATATATGTGTAAGAACTGAATATATATGCGTAAGAACTGAATATATATGTGTAAGAACTGAATATATATGTGTAAGTACTGAATATATATGTGTAAGAACTGAATATATATGTGTAAGAACTGAATATATATGCGTAAGAATTGAATATATATGTGTAAGAACTAAATATATATGTGTAAGAACTGAATATATATGTGTAAGAACTGAATATATATGTGTAAGAACTGAATATATATGTGTAAGAACTGAATATATATGTGTAAGAACTGAATATGTATGTATAAGAACTGAATATATATGTGTAAGAACTGAATATATATGTGTAAGAACTGAATATATATGTGTAAGAACTGAATATATATGCGTAAGAACTGAATATATATGTGTAAGAACTAAATATATATGTTTAAGAACTGAATATATATGTGTAAGAACTGAATATATATGTGTAAGAACTGAATATATATGTGTAAGAACTGAATATATATGCGTAAGAACTGAATATATATGTGTAAGAACTAAATATATATGTGTAAGAACTGAATATATATGTCTAAGAACTGAATATATATGTGTAAGAACTGAATATATATGTGTAAGAACTGAATATATATGTGTAAGAACTGAATATGTATGTATAAGAACTGAATATATATGTGTAAGAACTGAATATATATGTGTAAGAACTGAATATATATGTGTAAGAACTGAATATATATGCGTAAGAACTGAATATATATGTGTAAGAACTAAATATATATGTGTAAGAACTGAATATATATGTCTAAGAACTGAATATATATGTGTAAGAACTGAATATATATGTGTAAAAACTGAAAATATATGTGTAAGAACTGAATATATATGCGTAAGAACTGAATATATATGTGTAAGAACTAAATATATATGTGTAAGAACTGAATATATATGTGTAAGAACTGAA
>JAWPHD010026407.1:0-13190 GCA_037043455.1 Cyrtodaria siliqua | reverse complement strand
ACTGCGTTTATTTACACGTTTAGTTTATACCTGCAATAAACCACCTGTATTTTCGATTTGATTAAAATAGATTTAAGTTCATAAATACTTAACTAAATCTTGCTTATCTTGAGCATTAAAGGGACACTCAGCATTCTTTCAGTAGTTATTACGGAAAAAAAATATCACCTGGTTTTATTAATCCGGTATTATTTTGACTTTCAATCTGCTTACATAATTATAATTAAATAAAATCTGAATTTTAAAATTATGAATTTTTAAATTATTCTATCTTAAAATTAAAATATTATTAGTGCAGTATAATCAACAGAATATAACAGAATAATCAGTTTAATCAACAATTAGTAATATAGTAATCAAAACAATTTGCTTTGAGATTGTCAAAACAATTATTGACAGTGGTTTGCAAATATGCAAATTATGTAGAAGACGGGACGTTACGAGTTAAAAAAAAAATCAAGCATTTACTTTGGTCCTTTTTAGCAAATACATACTTGTAGGCTGTGGGTTCAATTTTTAATTAAAAAATCACGATCACGCAGATCATAGAAGAGTTAGGAACGGATTTCACTTTCATCTGTTTTGGATTTGATTCGATTAAAATAGATTTATTAGGTTCGTAAATACTTGAGTATTACGTTGTCTTCATTTGGCGAGAGGACACGAGTATAAGGTTCATATACTGAAAGGAAAAAGAAACGCGACACGGGAATTTCCGCTATATATATTGTATATACTGCACACTTAATTTCATATATATTTCAAGGAAATCCCAAGATGTTTTGTAAAAAACAAAAAACAAACAATTTGCCGTTAGTTAGAGAAAGGACACAACTGTGGTGTTGTAGACATTTTAATCACAGTAAACGTTGTAACAAGACATTCATAAATATTGAAGTTCCTCTTTAAACAATTGAGCCAGTTCAGTACTGTATTTAATGTAAAGAGTTTGCAAAATATTGCATCCTAAGTTTGCTCACATGCTTGAGCCAAACGCGTACTCTGTCAATAATGAAACTTTGCAGAAATACTATTTGCTGTGTTAAGTGTTGTTTTAGTATTTTTTCCGAAAGAAAAGATCTTACGCAGCCATGTACCATTCGATCTACAGCAGCATATTGTAAATACAATATATAGCGGAAATTCCCATGTCGCGTTTCTTTTTCCTTTCAGTATCGAGAATTTCCGCTATATATTGCATGCATAATATGATGTTGTTAATCGAATGGTACATGGCTACATTGGACTTTTCCTTTTGGGAAAAAGGCTAACACAACACACAACACACCAAATGTCATTCTTTCTAAGTTTTATTATTGATAGAATACGCATTTGGCTCAAGCAGCTGAGCAAACTTAGGATATACAATTGTTCAAATCTCTTTACATTACAGTACTGAAATGGCTCACATTTTCAAAGCGGGACTTTGACATTTATGAATTTCCTGTTACAAAAGTGTACTGTAATTAAACAGTCTACAATAGCACAGTTTTGTCCTTTCTCAAACTAGTGCAAGAAATATTTTTACGAAATATCTTTAGATTTCTCTGGAATATTACATGGAATTAAGTGTGCAGTATATTAATTATATAGCGAAAATTCCCGAGTTGCGTTTCTTCTTTCCTTTAGTATATAATACTGTTTATTGACTCTACCAGGGTCTATAGGACCTGTTGTCGACCAGTCCACGACACGTGTTTACTCTCTCGCGGAGTATGCCACATTTATTACCTGTTTTATTGTTTATAGCTCAATATTAAAGTTTTATGGCTACCCGTTCAGTATAATTAATGGGAATCGAAGATTTGCTATATTTATATAGCCATAATCTATTATTGGTTTGACACAAAGAAACCACCGGGCTCTATTTATACACACATTTGTTATGTTTTAAAGACTTCCATTTTGCTCTCCAATTGTCAGACATACACATGCGATGATGATGATTCTGCAAATGCTGTTGGGGATACTATTACTGCTACTGCTGCTGCTGCTGCTGCTACTACTATTTCTACTACTACTACTACTACTACTACTGCTACTGCTACTACTACTACTACTGCTGCTGCTGCTGCTGCTGCTGCTGCTGCTACTACTACTACTACTACTACTACTGCTGCTACCACTACTACTACTACTACTACTACTACTACTACTACTGCTACCAATACTACTACTACTACTACTACTACTACTACTACTACTGCTGCTACCACTACTACTACTACTACTACTACTACTACTACTACTACTACTACTACTATTACTACTACTACTACTACTACTACTACTACTACTACTACTACTACTAATAATAATAACAATTAGTTTGATCAGTGAATTAAGACGACGTATTAGTTCACTGGTCTCTGACTGTTAATGAACTACACATGTTTTGAGTGAAAAATATAATTAGATTTGAAGGTTACATTTTTGTTTTACAATTTTTAATAATTTTCATACAGTATCTGTTGTTTTGTTGTTGTTGTTGTTGTTGTTGTTGTTGTTGTTGTTAAAATAGACACTAAAACTGAAGCGAAACACAAACAGCAGTGGCCATTATGTCATTTAATCCACAGACCTAATCACTTATTACTACTGTTATAAGGTCTGTGCTTAATCACTTATTGCCGGAGCCTCAAGGCTATATTTATCCCGGACTCAGAAAGCTGCTATGGGTGTTAGACTGTGTATCAACGTCAGTTTACTGTTCATAAAACAACTGTATTTTTTAGTAAGAATACCGGGAGACAGTCAAATTGTTATAGAGGCATTTTATGGGTCCTACTACTTCAATTACGTATGAATTTCAGGGATACAGTCTATAAATGTGTTCTCAGCATACGAATACATCTGGTTCCAAATCGGTTTCGTCACTGATTATTTACTGATGTTAAACTTTATTAAAGGGTCAAACGGCAAAGGTCACACTTAGAGGTAAAAGGTCAAAAAGAGCTTTCGTGTCCGGTTAATAACTCCGGCATTCGTGGACGGATTTTCAAATATCTTGGCACAAGTGCTCACCACAACAAGACGACGTGTCGCGCGCAAAATCCAGGTCCGTGGCTCCAAGTTCACGGTCACACTTAGAGGTCAAAGGTCAAAACCACTTTGGGGCATTTGTCACTTACAGTGACATTTCTTGTTTTGTATATATTAGTTGCCTTGTTCATAATTCATAATTATTAACATAATAACAGAGATGTTGAGATTTTATCTTATTTTCAGTAGGTGATAAAATTTGTGTTACTCAGTTTTTATCCTTGGGTTCTATAGTAAAACAAAAATCTTTGGCAGAGTAAAACGTCGATAATTTTCAAGGTTTTGATTTGGAAAGACACATATTTTGAATCAATTTGCACGAATGTGCCTGAAATGTGCGGGGTTTTAAAAGAATCACACGGCACATACCTTAATTTTAAAGTAAACCTTGTTGAACATCAAGGATAAAGACCGAGTTTATCGCCTACCAGAATGTATTGGTATGTTCAGTTTTTTTGATGATGCTCTATAAAAATTATGATATATGCTGTTTCCCATGCCCAGATTTCCCATGCCAAGATTTCTGTCACATTGTGGACTTGTGCTTTTTTCAAGGACTTACAAGAAATGAACAAAAACGTGAATCAATCTACAGAAGCCAAACAGTAACACTTAATACATGCTATGCTAAGATTATGTTATTTGTTATGTTATGTTATATAGAATTGTTATAATACTAGTACATGTTTTGGGTAGCTCAAAGCCGTTTTTCTTAAGTGGATCGGTACGGACGCAATAAACCAAAAAAATATTTATGGCTGGCCATCTACCGATATTACAAACTAGACTTCTTTATGTCTTCAATATCCATGGTGGATGTGGGTTGTTTTCAGACTTGTTTATTAAAATGACTAGATAACAACGCGGGATACCACGGAAACATTTTCGATATAGACTGAATTAATGATTTTGAGTTATCGCGTAAGCGGGTTAAATTGATAAATATAATACCAGTCTAACGATCTTTTGACACTGTCACAACATAAATGATTTTGCGTCATTTTGGGTTGCTGTGTTCGTATTTTCATTTTGTTGTAAATACATTATTTTGAAGAAAAAACGTTCTAAATGTTTAAAGGGAATATAGCGACACAGCCAAACAATCTTTATTATTGAGAGTTTTGAAAAACTTGGAAAAGGATGGAATAATTATAAAAATCGGATGATAAACAAAGAAGATATGATCGTTTGAAGGTTCTGTTGAAACGGACATGGGAGCCACCATTTTTAGAGCTATGACATCACAGTTCTAAATGACCATATATGGAATATTGATAAATATGCAAATTGACTCATTTATAGGGGAAACAATTAAAGTAACTGTATGAAGAATATTTATAACTAATGTCAATAATGCTTTATATGCCCAGTTAAGGTGTTTGCATTCATTTGCAGCGATTTGCTTTGCTTTACGTGATATTTATCAATATTGCATATATGGTAATATGGAACTCTGACGTCATAGTTCCAAAATGGCGGGTCCCATATGCATTTTTGTACAAATTTCAAATGGTCATCTTTTTTTTATTATCCGATGTTGATAATTCTTTCACATTTTTGCAAGTTTTTCAAAACTCTCAATAAAACCTGTTTGGTTGTGTCGCTCTTATCCCTTTAATTAAGCCAAATCAACCGGATGTTCTCCCTGATGCGGTCGAAAGTATTTCTCTATTAAAGAGTTTCTAATCTGTTTTCTTCTTTAAGAACGTTTTTAGTGCAGTTACCTGTTATTTCTTGGCTGTAACTGTATTCTGGACATATTATTAATATTTTGAAATACAGCTCATCATGTGTTTGACTGTTTTAGATAAACAGCTGAAGAAAGCTTTCCTAGAAGATATTCAACCCCATATTTCCTTATTCATGTTTTTGTCCAGAATTTCAGATTTTCACTCAATAATTTATAATTTGTATGACAGATATATGGCAACACGTGTGGTATCCATACACAATGAAGCAACACAAAGCCGCCATAGTTATTTGATGAAGAAGAAATGTTGAACGGTTTTCGAGAGATTTCATTTTTTATTATTTCTTTATTTGACTCTATTTAGTCGATGGTCAGGCGCAGGTAAATCGCAATATCTGCAAGACAATGTCATTAGACATTACGAAACAAGTCAAAATGATCGTTCAGACTCGGCCAGTTTTATTAAAAACATGACGCAAATCGGTCGTTATAAAGACGAACAAACTAAAATAGTCGGGTTCGAAATAGAGAATTCTATCACGACCATATCGCCATTTCAGATAAGGTAACTGAATTGCAACAGGACATGAGGTCCCGTATTTTCAATACTGTCTGCGGATAAGACCTATTTGAGATTATTTATTTTTTAAATTTCATTTCACTTTGTTACTTCCTGTTCATAAAGTGTTTAAAGTATGTATTTCGTAATATGTTCCAATAGAATATACAATGAAACAGTTAAGTTTTGTTAATTTCGTTTTCATACCTATGTTTTTAAAGTTTGATTTATTTTTTAAGCATTCGGTATATTTCGATGAAATTTTGTGTGAACATCAAACAAAGATGTTATTAAAAGAAAATTAGCTACAATTGTTAGTTCTTTCTTACAGTCTCAGATTTTGCAGGAAAGCAAAGTGGATACTTTTTATTTTTGCTGAGAATATGAAAAGCTTATAAAAACTTTAAAGAAATTCATCTAATTTCGGAGATGTCACAATGTGATATGGCTAAGTAACATATTAAACACGTTTTTAAAATGATGCAAATATTTAAGATACAATACTTACGTTTATGTTATGTTTTGATATTGTCTGTAACGTTATGTTATGCTAAGGTTATGTTATTTTTGATGCTATGTTATATTATGTTATATTATGTTATGTTATGTTATGTTATGTTATGGCATGGCACGGCATGGCATGGCATGGCACGGCCTGGCATGGCATGCCATTGTTTGGTATGGTATGCCTTTATAAATTGACATTGAAGAAATAAGAGGCGAACAGGAAGGGAAAATGGGTGTCTTTCCAAATAGAAAAACACACAATCATACTGTGTTTCCACTTCGAAGTTATAAAACGTTATTACATCTCTGGTTTCCAGTTTCATGTGCGACTGTACTATTTTTGTCTTATGTTCTTCCGATTTATTTATGGTTTATGATTGAGTTTGCTCTTGAAAACTCCTATACTAATAATACCTATCCATGTGTTAATGCCGTGAGAGATTTGATTTAATGTTCAACTGTTAGCAATATAAACCCCTTATGAATTAATGTTTATGATTTAACAACACAAACTTGCGTAGTCATCGGATTTTCTAACCAGAACCTTTTCATGAAACATGATTAAACCTAAAGGTCACACGTATCCCAAAGAAAGTGAATTTGCATATTTCATTTGAAACTGAAGCACATAGTAATGCCGTTATTTGCATTTGGAATGGCACTCATGTTTCCTTTAGGTTCAACAGCGTACATTTTACTAGAGTATCGTCCTGGCTAAATAAAATATTCATTTGGGATCGTAAACAATTCAGAAAAGTAGCTGCATCAATTAACAGTACCACATCTCACACATCATCGCCTTTTTACAAATTAAACCAGTTACCTAGAAAATAAGTGTGCCCATTGGGAGGAAATTGATACAGAAGAAAGAAGAAGCTGTAGTAGAACTGTACATACCTGTAGGTCTGACGTCAGAGTACGGACTGGAGGCGTTCTGGTACCAGTTCGACGAGCTCATATCGTGTGCTAGGTACCCGGAGTATGACGACCCCGATCCAATACCCTGCGTCCGGGAATACTGCCCGGGGAGTGGGGATGGCGACATATGACTGTCTCGGGGCGCGGGACTATCGTTCAGTGTTGGGTAGGAGTATTTCTGCGACTGATTCCCGAGGTTGTTGCCAGATGGCGAGCTGGCGTAAAGAATCTCCTGTTGTCCCCATGTAGAATTGGAATGCGGAGTCGGTGAAGGACTGGCCCCGCCGTCATTGCTGAGGTAGGTGGGTATTCCATGCCTAGAACTATACAACGGTGTTATTCCATATTCTGTTTGGTTATCAGAGTAAGATGGCGGTTGAAGCGATATTAGGCGACCGTGTCCGTTACCTCCCTGGTAGGTTTGTGCTAGAGTTAATCCGGGAGTGTTGGTAAGAGTGGTGAACTGTCCATTTCCGGTCTGGTACATTCCCGATAGACTTACGGTCGTTGCCATGGGGCGTTCCATGTCACTGAAAAATGCTTCAACGTCCGCCTGCGGAAGAAGGTGACCGGTATTATCAAATGTTGCTATTGGAGTCATCTGACTATTCTGCGTTATCTGGGTCAAATTTTGAACTGTGTACCCGCCACGTAACGCCGCACTAAGGACACTGTGACTGGTTGCCCGCTCGCTTTGTTGCGACATCGAGGTGCTCAGATACCTGGGGTCAATCGTAGTGAGCTGCTGCTGACTCCTATCTTGCGATGACGGTCCACCCAGTTGAGTGTAAACAACATTGCCGTCGCTCGAATAATTGAGTGCGTCACCGTTCATTTCTTCAGATTTTACAAATCTGTGTTGGGGTAGGGACATTTCTTCCTCAGGCGCTAATCCATTCATGTGTGAGTCCAGGTTTTCTTGATGCGTCAGTGTCATGGCGGCCATGTTTCCCTCCGTCATGCCATTCTGTGTTAACTCCAACGCCGCCCTGTTTCCTTCATCGCTATAGTCATCGGTTCTTTCATCTGTATAAACAACCTCTGACGGTTCGACCCCATTTTCATTGTCGCTTCGTGATGGACTGGTTTCATTTTGTTTTGCAGGCTGCGGGGTAACTTCTCGATAGGGAGGCGATCCCTGTCTCGGAGCAGGCGAGATTTGACGAGTGTATGGTGATGACTGGCGTGAGTATGGTGAGGACTGTCGATAGTAAGGCGAACCCTGACTGTTGTGTGGAGATGCCGGCTGTTCATCTGTGATGCCGAATCGTTGTTCAAGTTTGTACTGGAGCTCAGACCTTCCGGCAGACGACAAATTGTACTCGCCGTTCTGTTGAGCGTTTTCAGTTTGACGCCAGACGGCGCTATCCGACATGGGCACCGAAACTTCAGACATTTCACTTTCGGTTTCTTGTTTTGATTTAAATCAGAAACCTTAAACTCTTAAATCCAATAAAGTCACAAAGTTTCTATAGGTGAATATCTCCAAAGATAGAAGACGTCGTGTATTATTATTTGGTTTGTTAGTTCTTGGTGCATATATCCACTCACTGTAATAGTCTCCTTTTAAGTGTCCTCAGACATTTCAAGACGCATTTAACTTCCGTTTTTAAAACTTCATATTTGACACCGAGACATTCATGTGTAGCCGGTTACAGTTCGCTTACATTTATGTCTGCGATTCTTTAGACGTCGTCTGCGAAAATAATTCCAGAATTTAATCCGTTTATGTTTTGACAATGGCGACCATAGGTAGGTAGGACTGATCACCTGTCCTTCATGAGATAATTCCCACCTGTTGAAAAGAAAGAAACCTCTCTAAAACGTCTGACGGGTTCCCTGTATCGTTACAAGGATGGGAATTCCTTCAAAATTATGCAAAATTAAACAAAACGACGTTATAACGAAGTGAAGTTGAATTGAGACAGGTCAAAGGTTTTGGTCTATACATGTATTATTTATGTATTTGTAATCAAATATAGATAAATTAAATTTATTTTTAACTCAGCTTTCAATGATATCAATACAGTCCACAATATTGTCGCACTTTTAATTGCCATTAACATCAGTATTCGCCTATCAGCATAGACATGACATAGGACATAAGCAAACTAATCTAACATATAACAGTATTCCTGCTGACAAAGCTTCCTAATTCCTTAACCGAAACTTCATTACCCATTTAAACATACTTATACACGGTAGATATGATGTGAACTTAAATGTCTTACCTTAAAATGCAATCTAAATTTAATCAACGTTTTTAAACAAGATGGCAACAGGTAAAAATCCACTAAAACACAGGGCGTCCGCCATTACAAAATATTAAACCTTACCTGCTTCGCTTAAATGTGGACATGCGTGTACAAAAAGTAGTCCGTCGCTTTATGCACATTGCGTCTCTCCAATTATAATACAAATTAAATTGACTGAGTTTAGTTTCAGTTAAATTGGTTTCATTAATTGTATTGTCGAATATTTTAATGTAAAACAATGTAACCAATTATGTATTCGAAGGCTTAAGCGTTAAATCCAAATTCTGAAATAATTTTAATTGAATTAAAGAATTACTCCAAACTTCAACATACACGGCACTTGCAGTCCAAATTTCATATCAGAATTAAGAAAATTATCACAAATCGGGCTTTAAAGAACTCATATCCAGCGAAAGATAACGTTTTATCACTTTAAACTATTGGTTCTATCGGGCATGGCTGCAATATAGTTGTAGATAAAGCCATGTAGGCCATATTGACAAGACCATAAAAAGCGATAAATCATAGAGTTACTATCTCTCCCTCATTTATATTCAACCTAAACTCACTTTCAGATAAAATTCATAAAATTCCAAATGTGGTGCTGATACGCAACTCTCTCGACGTAAAACTTCAACCCCACACACTTACCTTTGGTTATCAGTGCCGGGTAATATAACTTCCACTTCTTGAATTCTAAATTACAACACAGAAGCCTGATAACAGCGTCGCACGTAGTTTTGGGCGCGGCCATCCGAAATAACGAACACTATGAGTCTATGTTGTGATACGAGACTATATATGTTGTATCAAAAGTAAGTAGAAATTGTTCTTAATATACATCGTATAGATGGAACCATAAATGCCACATTTAGAACCAGTACATGTTAAAATTGTCACAGTTGATCTTTGACCGCCTACCTAATTTGCATAATATAGCCACTTGCGTCAAGTGCCGTAAATTGTAAATTATCGAAATAGGAAATTAAGTAAATAAGCAATAAATATGGCGGCCATTATAAATATTCAAATCAACAACAAGATAACATGAAATTTCGAGCTAATAATACATGAAGACATTTTTACCTTGTCCAAACAGAGATAAGATAGTTAAAGATAAAATGCCGTCCTATCTCTCACCGCGGACCTACTTAACGTCGGACTGATAACACAACGGACTTGGCCAATCCACAACGGTCTCTAATCTGAACAGGCACGGTACAAGGTGCAGGATTTGTCACAAATGGCGGAATTTGTCATTACTTAAGAGTACATGAAGAGACACATATGGTTTGAAACATAAAAATCACACGGTAGCAATTTTAAGTTTTTAAATTTTGATGACGCTAAAAAAGACCAAAGTTTATTCACGTCTTTTGAACATTGTTCAAGAGCCGCGGAAGGTTACAAAACTGTACTTTGCTCACCGCGTATTAATACATGAATTAGGTCAGGAAAGAACGGTCGATATTACTGTTTAGCTACCATGGAATGCCGTTTTATTGACCCTGTCGCCGGTTTTAAATGCAATGTTTAATATTTTAGGCTTAAAGTATTTTGGGTTCAGTTGAATACCACAAAGAAAACTTCTCATAGGGGACGACACGAACTGTAAGCCAATGTTGCTATGTATGTAACACACTTTTAGACAACTTGTCTTTGCTAAAATTCGATCGATGTACATAATTCTGTTCTTAATATATAAGAGCCGCAAGAAGAGAAAAGGTCATAATATTGAACTTAAAAGCATTAAATCCAGGATTCCGGCTCTAGCCATATTGGGTGGTACAACAGAACGCCATATATGTCGATTTGAAAGTAGCAGGCTGCACGTTAAACGCACTTGTTAATCTATTCAAACAAACCATAAATATTGAATTGCTCTAAAACCTAGCTTATTGCTGGATGTAAACTATTAAAATTACTTGAAGAGGCCATAAATATCCTCCAGCGACAGGTACATATAAGCTGTGTAAGTCAGGGGTCACAATCGAACATGTTCTTTATGTGCCGCCTGCCACCACCTAGCTAGGTTACAAGCCCTTCTCGCGCCGTCCTATGGTGGGTAAGAAAGTGTGGGAGTGGGTGGCGGTGGGTGAGGTGGTTCGGATGAAGGGGGTTGGAGGGATGGTTTCCAAAGAACAGAAAACAAAGCATTACATGTGTTGTGTAAGGTTTGTCAGTTTGTTCAGGAATATTTTGAAGTTTTGAGAGACAACAACGCAATTGATGTTATTGCATTTAATTACACCAAACTATACTTTTTTTTGCATAGTGTATGTGCCTTTCCATAAAGTTGCACGGCAATAATATGGAAGTTAATGACTAAAATAAACTCACAGGAATTTTGTTGGAATCAGATTGGATAATGCTTGCGTCATAATTAAAAGTATGTTTGTTTGCCCGAGTACGACCGGTCCAAAAAAGATCGGCCCGACTCCAAACTTGTTTTATTTTCAGCAAAATCCTTTTTTTTTTTCTTTTTTTTTTTAACATTGCCTTCTCATCCCCCTAATTGGTTTACCAATGGTTTTAGATACTAATGTTCTGTACAAAGTTAGAATTTTCAACATTGTAATACACACCCAGAATATTCTGAATACTAAAATCATCTTTAATCAGTACAAAATGTTGTGTTTTAAGTCCAAAAACACAGCTAAACTTTAAAAAGCATTCACACAAGAATCTGACATACATGGAGAAAAGATAAAGTTTCTCCTACCCATCTACTCATCTGCAAAAAAACTACAAGGTCGGGTTTTGTTAAACGAAGATATTTTAAATGTGGTAAAAGTAGCATCTACGTCATGCAAATAATACTTATTTTTATATACAACTTAGTAGCGGTTATAAATATATGTTTCTGTCCGGGACTATCAAGAAATGTTCATATGATGTTTAAGAGTTACGTTTGTTAATTGATAAATATAGATATACAACTCAAACAGGAAAAGCAGCATTCAAGGACGACAGTCAACCACAAACACACACAGAAACAAAGAACAAATTTACAAAGATGAATAAAATGACAAATAAGACATCGCAAACACAAAAGGGTTGGCAATAGGACTACCACCTTGGAACGGTCAGTGGCAAAAAAGGCCGCTGGAGGTTTAAACCAGGTTCTAGGGTGCACAAAACCTCACACGTACCCTACTGTCAATCCAATAAAACCGGACAGTGTAAATAAAGAAATCCCCGCAATGAACTAATCTCTAACCAACAAAGCAGCAAATTGATAATACTACAAAAAGGGTGGCCATTTACTTTTACGTTTACAGATACGGAAATGATAAATCGAGGTGTTTCTTGCTTGATAGATACTCAAGAGAGTCGTGTGTCCCTTTAAACCATACTGCTAACGACTATAAAACATGCAAACAAATATTTAATCATATTTAAATGTCAAATTATATACTTGAAAAGCAAACGTATTACTTACTGGTCCTTTGGAATAATCAAGCCCAATCTTTGTGTCCTTAAAGTAGAATACCGCTTAAGCCGGTGATAGCGGGAGCGTGAGAGTGTTATACCGTATATTACCGACTCAATAAAACCGAGTCTGCTACTTTTCTCTCTTGTTTGCTCTTGTTGCTTCCAAGGGATCTCCTTTTCAGTATTTACTCAAATCACATATTCTGCCTACTTTTGTACAATTACAGCAGTAAGCATTGTATACATAAATATCCAGTAACACTGTGCCACGTATCCAGCTTTGAAAAAGAAATATTAAAAACTGGCTTGGAACCTTTTTGGACAAAGGCCTTTTTGGAAATATATACTGATGGAAAGCAGTTCAGTTAACACTTTTCAGGGTTGTACAAATCCAACGAGTACGATGGCACGGGAATTTATCGCTTCAATAATCTGTGAAGCTGCAGCTCTATTTCTTTTCAAAACCACGAGCAACACGTGCACGGTACGTTTGGCACAACCAATGAAGCGCAACGTTTCATGGTCATGTATGCATACATTTGATCTCTAAAATCACCGCTAGCAAACGAACAGTGCATCGAAGCGTGTGACTTTTTTCACCTGAGCCTGACAAAGTGATGGGTTTACATAACATTCTAACACGACCTGCGAAGTCTTTCATATACTCAAAGAAGAGAGACAGCTGTATGTTATTTTACGATAAAACACAGCTGTTCCATTAATTTCCCGCGTATATTTCATCCGTTGAAAGCGCCACGTTACATGACGTCACTTGGTAAATATA
>JAWPHD010026406.1:0-13196 GCA_037043455.1 Cyrtodaria siliqua | reverse complement strand
TATATTCAGTTCTTACGCATATATATTCTGTTCTTACACATATATATTCAGTTCTTACACATACATATTCCGTTTTTACGCATATATATTCATTTTTTTACGCATATATATCGTTCTTACGCATATATATTCAGTTCTTACGCATATATATTCGGTTCTTACGCATATATATTCTCTTCTTACGCATATATATTCCGTTTTTACCCATATATATTCAGTTCTTAAGCACATATATTCAGTTCTTACAGATATATATTCCGTTCTTACGCATATATATTCAGTTCTTAAGCATATATATTCAGTTCTTACACATATATATTCAGTCCTTACGCAAATATTCAATTCTTACGCATATATATTCAGTTCTTACACATATACATTCCGTTCTGACGCATATATATTCAGTTCTTATGCATATATATTCCGTTCTTACGCATATATATTAAGTTTTTACGCATATATATTCAGTTCTTACGCATATATATTCAGTTCGTACGCATATATATTCAGTTCTTACACATATATATTCAGTTCTTACACATATATATTCAGTTCTTACAGATATATATTCCGTTCTTAGGCAAATATATTCAGTTCGTACGCATATATTCAGTTCATACACATATATATTCCGTTATTACGCATATATATTCAGCTCTTACGCATATATATTCGGTTCTTACGCATATATATTCAGTTCTTACGCATATATATTCAGTTCTTACACATATATATTCCGTTCTTACACATATATATTCCGTTCTTACGCATATATTCAGTTCTTACGCATATATATTCCATTCTTAAGCATATATATTCCGTTCTTACGCATATATTCAGTTCTTAGGCAAATATATTCAGTTCGTGCGCATATATTCAGTTCTTACGCATATATATTCAGTTCTTACGCATATATATTTAGTTTCTACGCATATATATTCCGTTCTTACCCATATATATTCAGTTCTTACACATATATATTCAGTTCTTACACATATATATTCAGTTGTTACACATATATATTCCGTTCTTACGCATATATATTCAGTTCTTACTCATATATTTATTTCTTACGCATATATATTCAGTTCTTACGCACATATATTCAGTTCTTACGCATATATATTCCGTTCTTACGCATATATATTCAGTTCTTACGCATATATTCAGTTCTTACTCATATATATTCAGTTCTTACGCATGTATATTCCGTTCTTAAGCATATATATTCCGTTCTTACGCATCTATATTCCGTTCTTACGCATATATATTCCGCTCTTACGCATATATATTCCGCTCTTACACATATATATTCAGTACTTACACATATATATTCCGTTCTTACGCATATATATTCAGTTCTTAAGCATATATATTCAGTTCTTACACATATATATTCCGTTCTTACGCATATATTCAGTTTTTACGCAAATATATTCAGTTCGTACGCATATATTCAGTTCTTACGCATATATATTCAGTTCTTACGCATATATATTCAGTTTCTACGCATATATATTCCGTTCTTACCTATATATATTCAGTTCTTACACATATATATTCAGTTCTTACACATATATATTCAGTTGTTACACATATATATTCCGTTCTTACGCATATATATTCAATTCCTACGCATATATATTCAGTTCTTACGCATATATATTCAGTTCCTACGCATATATATTCAATTCTTACGCAAATATATTCAGTTCTTACGCATATATATTCCGTTCTTACGCATATATATTCAGTTCTTACACATATATATTCAGTACCTACACATATATATTCCGTTCTTACGCAAATATATTCAGAGCGTACTCATATATTCAGTTCTTACGCATATATATTCAGTTTTTACGCATATATATTCAGTTCTTACGCATATATATTCCGTTCTTACGCATATATATTCAGTTATTAAGCATATATATTCAGTACTTACGCATATATATTCAGTTCGTAAACATATATATTCAGTACTAACACATATATATTCCGTTCTTACGCATATATTCCGTTTTTACGCATATATATTCAGTTCTTACGCATATATATTCAGTTTTTACGCATATATATTCCGTTCTTACGCATATATATTCAATTCTTACACATATATATTCCGTTTTTACGCATATATATTCATTTCTTACGCATATATTCAGTTCTTACGCATATATATTCAGTTCTTAAGCATATATATTCAGTTCCTACGCATATATATTCAGTTCTTACGCATATATATTCAGTTCTTACACATATATATTCAGTTCTTACACATATATATTCAGTTCTTACACATATATATTCTGTTCTTACGCATATATATTCCGTTCTTACGCATATATATTCAGTTCTTACGCATATATATTCAGTTCTTACGCATATATATTCAGTTCTTACGCATATATATTCAGTTCTTACGCATATATATTCAGTTCTTACGCATATATATTCCGTTCATACGCATATATATTCAATTCTTACACATATATATTCAGTACTTACACATATATATTCCGTTCTTACGCATACATATTCAGTTCTTAAGCATATATATTCAGTTCTTACAGGTATATATTCCGTTCTTACGCAAATATATTCAGTTCGTACGCATATATTCAGTTCTTACGCATATATATTCCGTTCATACGCATATATATTCAGTTCTTACGCATATATATTCCGTTCTTACGCATATATATTCAGTTATTAAGCATATATATTCAGTACTTACACATATATATTCCGTTCTTACTCATATATTACGTTCTTACACATATATATTCAGTTCTTACGCATATATATTCAGTTTTTACGAATATATATTCCGTTCTTACGCATATATTCCGTTCTTACGCATATATATTCAGTTCTTACACATATTTATTCAGTTCTTACACATATATATTCAGTTCTTACACATATATATTCCGTTCTTACGCATATATATTCCGTTCTTACGCATATATATTCAGTTTTTACGCATATATATTCAGTTCTTACGCATATGTATTCAGTTACTTACACATATATATTCAGTTCTTGCACATATATATTCAGTTCTGACACATATATATTCAGTTCTTACACATATATATTAAGTTCTTACACATATATATTCCGTTCTTACGCATATATATCCAGTTCTTATGCATATATATTCAGTTCTTACTCATATATATTCAGTTCTTACGCATATATATTCAGTTCTTACTCATATATATTCAGTTCTTACACATATATATTCAGTTCTTACACATATATATCCAGTTCTTACGCATATATATTCAGTTCTTACGCATATATATCCAGTTCTTACGCATATATATTCAGTTCTTACGCATATATATTCAGTTCTTACGCATATATATTCCGTTCTTACGCATATATATTCCGCTCTTACGCATATATATTTAGTTCTTACACATATATATTCAGTACTTACACATATATATTCCGTTCTTAGGCATACATATTCAGTTCTTACGCATATATATTCAGTTCTTACACATATATATTCCGTTCTTACGCATATATATTCAGTTCTTAAGCATATATATTCAGTTCTTACACATATATATTCCGTTCTTACGCATATATTCAGTTTTTACGCAAATATATTCAGTTCGTACGCATATATTCAGTTCTTTCGCATATATATTCAGTTCTTACGCATATATATTCAGTTTCTACGCATATATATTCCGTTCTTACCCATATATATTCAGTTCTTACACATATATATTCAGTTCTTACACATATATATTCAGTTGTTACACATATATATTCCGTTCTTACGCATATATATTCAGTTCTTACGCATATATATTCAGTTCTTACGCATATATATTCAGTTCCTACGCATATATATTCAGTTCTTACGCATATATATTCAGTTCTTACACATATATATTCAGTTCTTACACATATATATTCAGTTCTTAGACATATATATTCAGTTCTTACACATATATATTCCGTTCTTACGCATATATATTCCGTTCTTACGCATATATATTCAGTTCTTACGCATATATATTCAGTTCTTACGCATATATATTCCGTTCTTACGCATATATATTCAGTTCTTACACATAGATATTCAGTACTTACACATATATATTCTGTTCTTGCGCATACATATTCAGTTCTTACGCATATATATTCAGTTCTTACACATATATATTCCGTTCTTACGCATATATATTAAGTTTTTACGCATATATATTCAGTTCTTACGCATATATATTCAGTTCGTACGCATATATATTCAGTTCTTACACATATATATTCAGTTCTTACGCATATATATTCAGTTCTTACGCATATATATTCCGTTCTTACGCATATATATTCCGCTCTTACGCATATATATTTAGTTCTTACACATATATATTCAGTACTTACACATATATATTCCGTTCTTAGGCATACATATTCAGTTCTTACGCATATATATTCAGTTCTTACACATATATATTCCGTTCTTACGCATATATATTCAGTTCTTAAGCATATATATTCAGTTCTTACACATATATATTCCGTTCTTACGCATATATTCAGTTTTTACGCAAATATATTCAGTTCGTACGCATATATTCAGTTCTTTCGCATATATATTCAGTTCTTACGCATATATATTCAGTTTCTACGCATATATATTCCGTTCTTACCCATATATATTCAGTTCTTACACATATATATTCAGTTCTTACACATATATATTCAGTTGTTACACATATATATTCCGTTCTTACGCATATATATTCAGTTCTTACGCATATATATTCAGTTCTTACGCATATATATTCAGTTCCTACGCATATATATTCAGTTCTTACGCATATATATTCAGTTCTTACACATATATATTCAGTTCTTACACATATATATTCAGTTCTTAGACATATATATTCAGTTCTTACACATATATATTCCGTTCTTACGCATATATATTCCGTTCTTACGCATATATATTCAGTTCTTACGCATATATATTCAGTTCTTACGCATATATATTCCGTTCTTACGCATATATATTCAGTTCTTACACATAGATATTCAGTACTTACACATATATATTCCGTTCTTGCGCATACATATTCAGTTCTTACGCATATATATTCAGTTCTTACACATATATATTCCGTTCTTACGCATATATATTAAGTTTTTACGCATATATATTCAGTTCTTACGCATATATATTCAGTTCGTACGCATATATATTCAGTTCTTACACATATATATTCAGTTTTTACGCATATATATTCAGTTCTTTCACATATATATTCAGTTCTTACACATATATATTCAGTTCTTACAGATATATATTCCGTTCTTACGCACATATATTCAGTTCGTACTCATAAATTCAGTTCTTACGCATATATATTCCGTTCTTACGCATATGTATTCAGCTCTAACGCATATATATTCGGTTCTTACGCATATATATTTAGTTTTTACGCGTATATATTCAGTTCTTAGGCATATATATTCCGTTCTTACGCATATATATTCAGTTATTAAGCATATATATTCAGTTCTTACACATATATATTCCGTTCTTACGCATATATTCAGTTTTTACGCAAATATATTCAGTTCGTACGCATATATTCAGTTCTTTCGCATATATATTCAGTTCTTACGCATATATATTCAGTTTCTACGCATATATATTCCGTTCTTACCCATATATATTCAGTTCTTACACATATATATTCAGTTCTTACACATATATATTCAGTTGTTACACATATATATTCCGTTCTTACGCATATATATTCAGTTCTTACGCATATATATTCAGTTCTTACGCATATATATTCAGTTCCTACGCATATATATTCAGTTCTTACGCATATATATTCAGTTCTTACACATATATATTCAGTTCTTACACATATATATTCAGTTCTTAGACATATATATTCAGTTCTTACACATATATATTCCGTTCTTACGCATATATATTCCGTTCTTACGCATATATATTCAGTTCTTACGCATATATATTCAGTTCTTACGCATATATATTCCGTTCTTACGCATATATATTCAGTTCTTACACATAGATATTCAGTACTTACACATATATATTCCGTTCTTGCGCATACATATTCAGTTCTTACGCATATATATTCAGTTCTTACACATATATATTCCGTTCTTACGCATATATATTAAGTTTTTACACATATATATTCAGTTCTTACGCATATATATTCAGTTCGTACGCATATATATTCAGTTCTTACACATATATATTCAGTTCGTACGCATATATATTCAGTTCTTACACATATATATTCAGTTCTTACACATATATATTCAGTTCTTACAGATATATATTCCGTTCTTACGCAAATATATTCAGTTCGTACTCATATATTCAGTTCTTACGCATATATATTCCGTTCTTACGCATATGTATTCAGCTCTAACGCATATATATTCGGTTCTTACGCATATATATTTAGTTTTTACGCGTATATATTCAGTTCTTAGGCATATATATTCCGTTCTTACGCATATATATTCAGTTATTAAGCATATATATTCAGTACTTACACATATATATTCCGTTCTTACGCATATATATTCCGTTCTTACGCATATATATTCAGTTCTTACGCATATATATTCAGTTCTTACACATATATATTCAGTTCTTACACATATATATTCAGTTCTTACACATTAATATTCCTTTCTTACGCAAATATATTCAGTTCGTACGCATATATTCAGTTCTTACGCATATATATTCAGTTCTTACACATATATATTCAGTTTTTACACATATATATTCCGTTTTTACGCATATATATTCATTTCTTACGCATATATTCAGTTCTTACGCATAAATATTCAGTTCTTACGCATATATATTCAGTTCCTACGCATATATATTCAGTTCTTACGCATAAATATTCAGTTCTTACGCATATATATTCAGTTCCTACGCATATATATTCAGTTCTTACACATATATATTCAGTTCTTACGCATATATATTCCGTTCTTACGCATATATATTCAGTTCTTACGCATATATATTCAGTTCTTACGCATATATATTCCGTTCTTACGCATATATATTCAGTTCTTACACATAGATATTCAGTACTTACACATATATATTCCGTTCTTGCGCATACATATTCAGTTCTTACGCATATATATTCAGTTCTTACACATATATATTCCGTTCTTACGCATATATATTAAGTTTTTACGCATATATATTCAGTTCTTACGCATATATATTCAGTTCGTACGCATATATATTCAGTTCTAACACATATATATTCAGTTCGTACGCATATATATTCAGTTCTTACACATATATATTCAGTTCTTACACATATATATTCAGTTCTTACAGATATATATTCCGTTCTTACGCAAATATATTCAGTTCGTACTCATATATTCAGTTCTTACGCATATATATTCCGTTCTTACGCATATGTATTCAGCTCTAACGCATATATATTCGGTTCTTACGCATATATATTTAGTTTTTACGCGTATATATTCAGTTCTTAGGCATATATATTCCGTTCTTACGCATATATATTCAGTTATTAAGCATATATATTCAGTACTTACACATATATATTCCGTTCTTACGCATATATATTCCGTTCTTACGCATATATATTCAGTTCTTACGCATATATATTCAGTTCTTACACATATATATTCAGTTCTTACACATATATATTCAGTTCTTACACATTAATATTCCTTTCTTACGCAAATATATTCAGTTCGTACGCATATATTCAGTTCTTACGCATATATATTCAGTTCTTACACATATATATTCAGTTTTTACACATATATATTCCGTTTTTACGCATATATATTCATTTCTTACGCATATATTCAGTTCTTACGCATAAATATTCAGTTCTTACGCATATATATTCAGTTCCTACGCATATATATTCAGTTCTTACGCATATATATTCAGTTCTTACACATATATATTCAGTTCTTACACATATATATTCAGTTCTTACAAATATATATTCTGTTCTTACGCATATATATTCCGTTCTTACGCATATATATTCAGTTCTTACGCATATATATTTAGTTCTTACGCATATATATTCAGTTCTTACGCGTATATATTCAGTTCTTACGCATATATATTCCGTTCTTACGCAAATATTCCGTTCCTACGCATATATATTCAGTTTTTAAGCATATATATTCAGTTTTTACTCATATATATTCAGTTCGTATGCATATATTCAGTTCTTACGCATATATATTCCGTTCTTACGCATATATAGTCCGTTCTTACGCATATATATTCAGTTCTTACACATATATATTCAGTACTTACACATATTTATTCCGTTCTTACGCATACATATTCAGTTCTTAAGCATATATATTCAGTTCTTACACATATATATTCCGTTCTTACGCATATATATTAAGTTCTTACGCATATATATTCAGTTCTTACGCATATATATTCAGTTCTTACGCATATATATTCAGTTCTTACGCATATATATTCAGTTCTTACACATATATATTCAGTTCTTACGCATATATATTAAGTTTTTACGCATATATATTCAGTTCTTACGCATATATATTCAGTTCGTACGCATATATATTCAGTTCTTACACATATATATTCAGTTCGTACGCATATATATTCAGTTCTTACACATATATATTCAGTTCTTACACATATATATTCAGTTCTTACAGATATATATTCCGTTCTTACGCAAATATATTCAGTTCGTACTCATATATTCAGTTCTTACGCATATATATTCCGTTCTTACGCATATGTATTCAGCTCTAACGCATATATATTCGGTTCTTACGCATATATATTCAGTTTTTACGCGTATATATTCAGTACTTAGGCATATATATTCCGTTCTTACGCATATATATTCAGTTATTAAGCATATATATTCAGTACTTACACATATATATTCCGTTCTTACGCATATATATTCCGTTCTTACGCATATATATTCAGTTCTTACGCATATATATTCAGTTCTTACACATATATATTCAGTTCTTACACATATATATTCAGTTCTTACACATATATATTCCTTTCTTACGCAAATATATTCAGTTCGTACGCATATATTCAGTTCTTACGCATATATATTCAGTTCTTACACATATATATTTAGTTTTTACACATATATATTCCGTTTTTACGCATATATATTCATTTCTTACGCATATATTCAGTTCTTACGCATATATATTCAGTTCTTACGCATATATATTCAGTTCCTACGCATATATATTCAGTTCTTACGCATATATATTCAGTTCTTACACATATATATTCAGTTCTTACACATATATATTCAGTTCTTACAAATATATATTCTGTTCTTACGCATATATATTCCGTTCTTACGCATATATATTCAGTTCTTACGCATATATATTTAGTTCTTACGCATATATATTCAGTTCTTACGCGTATATATTCAGTTCTTACGCATATATATTCCGTTCTTACTCAAATATTCCGTTCCTACGCATATATATTCAGTTTTTAAGCATATATATTCAGTTTTTACTCATATATATTCAGTTCGTATGCATATATTCAGTTCTTACGCATATATATTCCGTTATTACGCATATATAGTCCGTTCTTACGCATATATATTCAATTCTTACACATATATATTCAGTACTTAAACATATATATTCCGTTCTTACGCATACATATTCAGTTCTTAAGCATATATATTCAGTTCTTACACATATATATTCCGTTCTTACGCATATATATTAAGTTCTTACGCATATATATTCAGTTCTTACGCATATATATTCAGTTCTTACGCATATATATTCAGTTCTTACGCATATACATTCAGTTCTTACACATATATATTCAGTTCTTACACATATATATTCCAGTCAAACGCATATATATTCGGTTCTTACGCATATATATTCTCTTCTTACGCATATATTTTCCGTTCTTACGCATATATATTCAGTTCTTAAGCACATATATTCAGTTCTTACACATATATATTCCGTTCTTACGCATATATATTCAGTTCTTAAGCATATATATTCAGTTTTTACACATATATATTCAGTTCTTACGCATATATATTCAGTCCTTACGCAAATATTCAGTTCTTACGCATATATATTCAGTTCTTACACATATACATTCCGTTCTTACGCATATATATTCAGTTCTTATGCATATATATTCAGTTCTTACGCATATATTTTCAGTTCTTACGCATATAAATTCAGTTCTTACACATACATATTCAGTTGTTACGCATATATATTCAGTTCTTACGCATATATATTCAGTTCTTACGCATATGTATTCAGTTACTTACACATATATATTCAGTTCTTACGCATATATATTCAGTTCTTACGCATATGTATTCAGTTACTTACACATATATATTCAGTTCTTGCACATATATATTCAGTTCTGACACATATATATTCAGTTCTTACACATATATATTAAGTTCTTACACATATATATTCAGTTCTTACAAATATATATTCTGTTCTTACGCATATATATTCCGTTCTTACGAATATATATATTCAGTTCTTACGCATATATATTTAGTTCTTACGCATATATATTCAGTTCTTACGCGTATATATTCAGTTCTTACGCATATATATTCCATTCTTACGCAAATATTCCGTTCCTACGCATATATATTCAGTTTTTACGCATATATATTCAGTTTTTACTCATATATATTCAGTTCGTATGCATATATTCCGTTCTTACGCATATATATTCCGTTCTTACGCATATATATTCCGTTCTTACGCATATATATTCAGTTCTTACACATATATATTCAGTACTTACACATATATTCCGTTCTTACGCATACATATTCAGTTCTTAAGCATATATATTCAGTTCTTACACATATATATTCCGTTCTTACGCATATATATTAAGTTCTTACGCATATATATTCAGTTCTTACGCATATATATTCAGTTCTTACGCATATATATTCAGTTCTTACGCATATACATTCAGTTCTTACACATATATATTCAGTCCTTACACATATATATTCCAGTCTTACGCATATATATTCGGTTCTTACGCATATATATCCTCTTCTTACGCATATATTTTCCGTTCTTACGCATATATATTCAGTTCTTAAGCACATTTATTCAGTTCTTACACATATATATTCCGTTCTTACGCATATATATTCAGTTCTTAAGCATATATATTCAGTTCTTACGAATATATATTCAGTCCTTACGCAAATATTCAGTTCTTACGCATATATATTCAGTTCTTACACATATACATTCCGTTCTTACGCATATATATTCAGTTCTTATGCATATATATTCAGTTCTTACGCATATATTTTCAGTTCTTACGCATATAAATTCAGTTCTTACACATAAATATTCAGTTGTTACGCATATATATTCAGTTCTTACGCATATATATTCAGTTCTTACGCATATATATTCAGTTCTTACACATATATATTCAGTTCTTACATATATATATTCAGTTCTTACACATATATATTCCGTTTTTACGCATACATATTCAGTTCTTACGCATATATATTCAGTTCCTCCGCATATATATTCCGTTCTTACGCATATATATTCAGTTCTTACCCATATATATTCAGTTCTTACACATATTTATTCAGTTCTTACACATATATATTCAGTTCTTACACATATATATTCCGTTCTTACGCATATATATTCCGTTCTTACGCATATATATTCAGTTCTTACGCATATATATTCAGTTCTTACGCATATGTATTCTGTTACTTACACATATATATTCAGTTCTTGCACATATATATTCAGTTCTGACACATATATATTCAGTTCTTACACATATATATTAAGTTCTTAAACATATGAGCCGCAACACACGAAAACGTCCCTTCGGACGCTTAGACGACAACGTCATAAAGTAACAATTTATGACGTCGGCCGGTAATCAATTAATTACTAATCAAATTTCTCGTCACTTCTGTGTTTTATCTAATTATTATATCATAGGAAATATGTTTTCTTATATAAATAGTTGATGCTATAGAAAATGGTAATTGTTTATGTTTTTTGATGTTATTTAATCAACGACGTCTTACAAGACGTCGACGTCGACGTCACAATTGATGGCGAGTATAATCTTTAATTTTCAAATTGAGATAAAATCATTTTTAAGCAAGATATATATCAACATAAAATAAAGAGATTTTTAAATAGAAAATCACCGTGTTTCATAAACATAAAAAAATCATAAAATGTGAAAATGTTGTCTGAAGGGTCGTTTTCGTGTGTTTCGGCTCATATATATTCCGTTCTTACGCATATATATCCTGTTCTTACGCATATATATTCAGTTCTTACTCATATATATTCAGTTCTTACGCATATATATTCAGTTCTTACTCATATATATTCAGTTTTTACACATATATATTCAGTTCTTTACACATATATATCCAGTTCTTACGCATATATATCCAGTTCTTACGCATATATATTCAGTTCTTACGCATATATATCCAGTTCTTACGCATATATATTCAGTCTTACGCATATATATCAGTTCTTACGCATATATATTCCGTTCTACGCATATATATCCGATCTTACGCATATATATTCAGTTCTTACACATATATATTCCGTTCTTACGCATACATATTCAGTTCTTACGCATATATATCAGTTCTTACAGATATATATTCCGTTTTTACGAATATATATTCACTTCTTAAGCAAATATATTCAGTTCTTACACATATATATATTCCGTTCTTACGCATATATTCAGTTTTTACGCAAATATATTCAGTTCGTACGCATATATTCAGTTCTTACGCATATATATTCAGTTCTTACGCATATATATTCAGTTTCTACGCATATATATTCCGTTATTACCCATATATATTCAGTTCTTACACATATATATTCAGTTCTTACACATATATATTCAGTTGTTACACATATATATTCCGTCTTACGCTATATATTCAGTTCTTACGCATATATATTCAGGTCCTACGCATATATATTCAGTTCTTACGCATATATATTCAGTTCTTACACATTATATACTTCAGTTCTCTACACATATATATTCA
>JAWPHD010026405.1:0-13198 GCA_037043455.1 Cyrtodaria siliqua | reverse complement strand
GTTCTTACGCATATATATTCCGTTCTTACGCATATATATTCCGTTCTTACGCATATATTTAGTTCTTACGCATATATATTCAGTTCTTACGCATATATATTCAGTTCTTACGCATATATATTCAGTTCTTATGCATATATATTCAGTTCTTCATATATATATTCCGTTCTTACGCATATATTCAGTTCTTACGCATATATATTCAGTTCTTACGCATATATATTCAGTTCTTACGCATATATATTCAGTTCTTACCATATATATTCCGTTCTTACGCATATATTCCGTTCTTACGTATATATATTCAGTTCTTACGCATATATATTCAGTTCTTATGCATATATATTCCGTTCTTACGCATATATATTCAGTTCTTACGCATATATATTCAGTTCTTAAGCATATATATTCAGTTCTTACACATATATTCCGTTCTTACGCATATATATTCACTGACAGTTCTTACGCATATATTCAGTTCTTACGCATAAATTTTCAGTTTTTACGCATATATATTTCGTTCTTACGCATATATATTCAGTTCTTACGCATATATTCAGTTCTTACGCATATATATTTAGTTCTTACGCATATATATTCAGTTCTTACGCATATATATTCAGTTCTTAAGCATATATATTCAGTTCTTACACATATATTCCGTTCTTACGCATATATATTTAGTTTTTACGCATATATATTCCTTCTTACGCATATATATTCAGTTCTTACATATATATATTCAGTTCTTAAGCATATATATTCAGTTCTTACACATATATTCAGTTCTTACGCATATATATTCAGTTCCTACGCATATATATTCAGCTGTTACGCATATATAAATAGTTCTTAAGCATATATATTCCGTTCTTACGCATATATATTCAGTTCTTACGCATATATATTCAGTTCTTACGCATATATATTCAGTTCATACGCATATATATTCAGTTCTTACGCATATATATTCAGTTTCTACGCATATATATTCCGTTCTTACCCATATATATTCAGTTCTTACACTATATATTCAGTTCTTAAGCATATATATTAATTTCTTACGCATATATATTCATTTCTTGCGCATATATATTCAGTTCTTACGCATATATATTCAGTTCCTACGCATATATATTCAGTTCCTACGCATATATATTCAGTTCTTACACATATATTCAGTTCTTACACATATATTCAGTTCTTACGCATATATATTCAGTTCTTACGCATTTATATTCAGTTCATACGCATATATATTCATTTCTTACGCATATATATTCAGTTTCTACGCATATATATTCCGTTCTTACCCATATATATTCAGTTCTTACACATATATATTTAGTTCTTACACATATATATTCAGTTCTTACGCATATATATTCATTTCTTACGCATATATATTCATTTCTTGCGCATATATATTTAGTTCTTACGCATATATATTTTGTTCCTACGCATATATATTCAGTTCTTACGCATATATATTCAGTTCTTACACATATATTCAGTTCTTACACATATATATTCAGTTCTTACAGATATATATTCCGTTCTTACGCATATATTTTCAGTTCGTACGCATATATATTCAGTTCTTACAAATATATATTCCGTTCTTACGCATATATATTCAGTTCTTACACATATATATTCCGTTCTTACAGATATATATTCCGTTCTTACCCATACATATTCAGTTCTTACGCATATATATTCATTTCTTACGCATATATATTCAGTTCTTACGCATATATATTTAGTTCCTACGCATATATATTCAGTTCTTACGCATATATATTTAGTTCTTACACATATATTCAGTTCTTACACATATATATTCAGTTCTTACAGATATATATTCCGTTCTTACGCATATCTATTCAGTTCGTACGCATACATATTCAGTTCTTACACATATATATTCAGTTCTTACACATATATTCCGTTCTTACAGATATATATTCCGTTCTTACCCATACATATTCAGTTCTTACGCATATATATTCATTTCTTGCGCATATATATTCAGTTCTTACACATATATATTCAGTTCCTACGCATATATATTCAGTTTTTACCCATATATATTCAGTTCTTACACATATATATTCAGTTCTTACACATATATATTCAGTTCTTACACATATATATTCAGTTCTTACACATATATATTCAGTTCTTACGCATATATATTCAGTTCTTACGCATATATATTCCGTTATTACCCATATATATTCAGTTCTTACACATATATATTCAGTTCTTACACATATATATTCAGTTCTTACACATATATATTCAGTTCTTACACATATATATTCCGTTCTTACAGATATATTGTCCGTTCTTACCCATACATATTCAGTTCTTACGCATATATATTCATTTCTTACGCATATATATTCAGTTCTTACGCATATATATTTAGTTCTTATGCATATATATTCAGTTCTTACACATATATATTCCGTTCTTATGCATATATATTCAGTTCTTACACATATATATTCCGTTCTTACGCATATATATTCCGTTCTTACGCATATATATTCCGTTCTTACGCATATATTCAGTTCTTACGCATATATATTCAGTTCTTACGCATATATATTCAGTTCTTACGCATATATATTCAGTTTTTACGCATATATATTCAGTTCTGCATATATATTCAGTTCTTACGCATATATATTCAGTTCGTATGCATATATATTCAGTTCTAACACATATATATTCCGTTCTTACGCATATATTCAGTTCTTACGCATATATATTCAGTTCTTACGCATATATATTCAGTTCTTACGCATATATATTCAGTTTTTACGCATATATATCCAGTTCTGCATATATATTCAGTTCTTACGCATATATATTCAGTTCTTATGCATATATATTCAGTTCTTACACATATATATTCCGTTTTTACGTATATATATTCCGTTCTTACGCATATATTCAGTTCTTACGCATATATATTCCGTTCTTACGCATATATATTCCGTTCTTACGCATATATTCAGTTCTCACGCATATATATTCAGTTCTTACGCATATATATTCAGTTCTTACGCATATATATTCAGTTCGTATGCATATATATTCAGTTCTTACACATATATATTCCGTTCTTACCCATACATATTCAGTTCTTACGCATATATATTCATTTTTTACGCATATATATTCAGTTCTTACGCATATATATTCAGTTCCTACGCATATATATATTCCGTTCTTACAGATATATATTCCGTTCTTACACATATATATTCAGTTCGTACGCATACATATTCAGTTCTTACAAATATATATTCCGTTCTTACGCATATATATTCAGTTCTTACGCATATATATTCAGTTCTTACACATATATATTCAGTTCTTACACATATATTCCGTTCTTACAGATATATATTCCGTTCTTACCCATACATATTCAGTTATTACGCATATATATTCATTTCTTGCGCATATATATTCAGTTCTTACGCATATATATTCAGTTCCTACGCATATATATTCTGTTTTTACCCATATATATTCAGTTCTTACACATATATATTCAGTTCTTACACATATATATTCAGTTCTTACACATATATATTCAGTTCTTACACATATATATTCAGTTCTTACGCATATATATTCAGTTCTTACGCATATATATTCCGTTATTACCCATATATATTCAGTTCTTACACATATATATTCAGTTCTTACACATATATATTCAGTTCTTACACATATATATTCCGTTCTTACAGATATATTGTCCGTTCTTACCCATACATATTCAGTTCTTACGCATATATATTCATTTCTTACGCATATATATTCAGTTCTTACGCATATATATTTAGTTCTTATGCATATATATTCAGTTCTTACACATATATATTCCGTTCTTATGCATATATATTCAGTTCTTACACATATATATTCCGTTTTTACGCATATATATTCCGTTCTTACGCATTTATATTCCGTTCTTACGCATATATTCAGTTCTTACGCATATATATTCAGTTCTTACGCATATATATTCAGTTCTTACGCATATATATTCAGTTCGTATGCATATATATTCAGTTCTTACACATATATATTCCGTTCTTACGCATATATTCAGTTCTTACGCATATATATTCAGTTCTTACGCATATATATTCAGTTCTTACGCATCTATATTCAGTTTTTACGCATATATATTCAGTTCTGCATATATATTCAGTTCTTACGCATATATATTCAGTTCTTATGCATATATATTCAGTTCTTACACATATATATTCCGTTCTTACGCATATATATTCCGTTCTTACGCATATATTCAGTTCTTACGCATATATATTCCGTTCTTACGCATATATATTCCGTTCTTACGCATATATTCAGTTCTCACGCATATATATTCAGTTCTTACGCATATATATTCAGTTCTTACGCATATATATTCAGTTCGTATGCATATATATTCATTTCTTACACATATATATTCCGTTCTTACCCATACATATTCAGTTCTTACGCATATATATTCATTTCTTACGCATATATATTCAGTTCTTACGCATATATATTCAGTTCCTACGCATATATATTCAGTTCTTACGCATATATTCAGTTCTTACACATATATATTCAGTTCTTACAGATATATATTCCGTTCTTACGCATATATATTCAGTTCGTACGCATATATATTCAGTTCTTACAAATATATATTCCGTTCGTACGCATATATATTTAGTTCTTACACATACATATTCAGTTCTTACGCATATATATTCATTTCTTTCGCATATATATTCAGTTCTTACGCATATATATTCAGTTCCTACGCATATATATTCAGTTTTTACCCATATATATTCAGTTCTTACACATATATATTCAGTTCTTACACATATATATTCAGTTCTTACACATATATATTCAGTTCTTATGCATATATATTCCGTTCTTACCCATACATATTCAGTTCTTACGCATATATATTCATTTCTTACGCATATATATTCAGTTCTTACGCATATATATTCAGTTCTTATGCATATATATTCAGTTCTTACACATATATATTCCGTTCTTACGCATATATATTCCGTTCTTACGCATATATATTCCGTTCTTACGCATATATTCAGTTCTTACGCATATATATTCTGTTCTTACGCATATATATTCCGTTCTTACGCATATATTCCGTTCTTACGCATATATATTCAGTTCTTACGCATATATATTCCGTTCTTACGCATATATTCAGTTCTTACGCATATATATTCAGTTCTTACGCATATATATTCAGTTCTTACGCATATATATTCAGTTCGTATGCATATATATTCAGTTCTTACACATATATATTCCGTTCTGACGCATATATTCAGTTCTTACACATACATATTCAGTTCTTACACATATATATTCAGTTCTTACGCATATATATTCAGTTCTTACGCATATATATTCAGTTCTTATTCATATATATTCAGTTCTTACGCATATATATTCAGTTCTTACACATATATATTCCGTTCTTACGCATATATTCCGTTCTTACGCATATATATTCAGTTCTTACGCATATATATTCAGATATTATGCATATATATTCCGTTCTTACGCATATATATTCAGTTCTTACGCATTTATATTCAGTTCTTAAGCATATATATTCAGTTCTTACACATATATTCCGTTCTTACGCATATATATTCAGTTCTTACGCATATATTCAGTTCTTACGCATACATTTTCAGTTTTTACGCATATATATTCAGTTCTTACACATATATATTCCGTTCTTACGCATATATATTCCGTTCTTACGCATATATTCAGTTCTTACGCATACATATTCCGTTCTTACGCATATATATTCCGTTCTTACGCATATATTCAGTTCTTACGCATATATATTCAGTTCTTACGGATATATATTCAGTTCTTACGCATATATATTCAGTTCGTATGCATATATATTCAGTTCTTACACATATATATTCCGTTCTTACCCATACATATTCAGTTCTTACGCATATATATTCATTTCTTACGCATATATATTCAGTTCTTACGCATATATATTCAGTTCCTACGCATATATATTCAGCTCTTACGCATATATTCAGTTCTTACACATATATATTCAGTTCTTACAGATATATATTCCGTTCTTACGCATATATATTCCGTTCTTACGCAAATATATTCCGTTCTTACGCATATATTCAGTTCTTACGCATATATATTCAGTTCTTACGCATATATATTCAGTTCTTACGCATATATATTCAGTTCGTATGCATATATATTCAGTTCTTACACATATATATTCCGTTCTTACGCATATATTCAGTTCTTACCCATATATATTCAGTTCTTACGCATATATATTCAGTTCTTACGCATATATATTCAGTTTTTACGCATATATATTCAGTTCTGCATATATATTCAGTTCTTACACATATATATTCCGTTCTTACGCATATATATTCCGTTCTTACGCATATATATTCCGTTCTTACGCATATATTCAGTTCTTACGCATATATATTCAGTTCTTACGCATATATATTCAGTTCTTACGCATATATATTCAGTTTTTACGCATATATATTCAGTTCTGCATATATATTCAGTTCTTACGCATATATATTCAGTTCGTATGCATATATATTCAGTTCTTACACATATATATTCCGTTCTTACGCATATATTCAGTTCTTACGCATATATATTCAGTTCTTACGCATATATATTCAGTTCTTACGCATATATATTCAGTTTTTACGCATATATATCCAGTTCTGCATATATATTCAGTTCTTACGCATATATATTCAGTTCTTATGCATATATATTCAGTTCTTACACATATATATTCCGTTCTTACGCATATATATTCCGTTCTTACGCATATATTCAGTTCTTACGCATATATATTCCGTTCTTACGAATAAATATTCCGTTCTTACGCATATATTCAGTTCTCACGCATATATATTCAGTTCTTACGCATATATATTCATTTCTTACGCATATATATTCAGTTCGTATGCATATATATTCAGTTCTTACACATATATATTCCGTTCTTACCCATACATATTCAGTTCTTACGCATATATATTCATTTCTTACGCATATATATTCAGTTCTTACGCATATATATTCAGTTCCTACGCATATATATTCAGTTCTTACGCATATATTCAGTTCTTACACATATATATTCAGTTCTTACAGATATATATTCCGTTCTTACGCATATATATTTAGTTCCTACGCATATATATTCAGTTCTTACGCATATATATTTAGTTCTTACACATATATTCAGTTCTTACACATATATATTCAGTTCTTACAGATATATATTCCGTTCTTACACATATATATTCAGTTCGTACGCATACATATTCAGTTCTTACAAATATATATTCCGTTTTTACGCATATATATTCAGTTCTTACGCATATATATTCAGTTCTTACGCATATCGAGGGTTTAACGCGAAACTATTGTAACTCACTTTTAGAAAATTTTACAGGAGAAGCAAAAAACATCTTATTTTCATCATAAATGCATTTAAAAACTTTATTCTCTGGCATTTAATAAAGAAATGGTATCCATTTATGATTTGAGAAGAAAAGAAATAATCCATGTAATTCTGTACGAGATATTTAAGAAATACTGACTTACAATAGTTTCGCACTAAATATTTGAAAATGTAGATGAAATTTTTCAGGGCGAAACTATTGTAACTAACATTTTTTAGCAGTTATTGATACATTTTTTTAGATTTATTTTTAAAAACTACATACTTCAATGAAAACTAGTGGACAGTGTAGCTTTTGGCAGTAAGTTTGTATGTTTAGGCTCATTTTGGACAAACCTAAGAATGGTATGCAAACGAAATCCCTTTAAGTTTAGTTTCACAACTGAAACATATAGCAGTTATCATTATCTTCCTTTGACAGTTATTATTAAATCTTTTCCCTCTTCATTAAGTTATATGAGAACTAATTTTTGACTTTATAATTTTTTTACGCGAAACTATTGTAAGTCAATATTACTTTGCAAGTCAATATTACTTTAAATAACTGATTTTTAAACAAACGATACATCGAAATATACTGCAGACAATACTTGTATAGACAATACTTGTTATAAAGATCATTTAATATAGTAAAGTCGCACAATTCAGACAAGATGAAGATAAGAACACTTATATGGAGTGCAATATCTTATAATTTCTTTATAAAGCTAAGAAGTGTTTGTAAAGATTACTTATGGCAAGTGGCTATTTTAACGAACACATTTTTTGTGGTGATTAGCTTATTGTAGGGACAATGGATTTTACTGAATAGGTGAACCTCTAGCTTCTTCACCACTGTGTCTCCTCTTTCGGTTTAGGAGGTGGATGGGTGTGTGTTGTTTGCAGAGGGGTGGGGTAGGGGTGTTGGAAGTAAAAACTTTAAAAATTGGACCACATGAGCCTTCCAGTATTATTAAACTTGACTGAATAATCCCATATAAAATAGTCTTAGTTGCAACTGCAAAATTCTGCATATATTATAACTGTGTTAGTTTAAATTGTAAAATGACTTTAACCTGTCCTGGATAGAACCATTCACTTGAAGAGGCACACGGCAATCTTGATGTATTTAAAAATCATGGTGTCGGGTTAGTTTTTCAAAATATCTTGCATGTTTTAAATAATTCTTTATAATTATTTCAATAATTGAAAGCAGTAACTGTTTTTACATATTATTAATTGTTGATTATATTACACCAAGACTATATTTAAAACCTATGTCAGAAGAAAGAAGTAGAATTTGAAATTATATTTCCTTTAATATAATTATACCCAAGCAGGTTTAAAGTTACACTTATACTGTATTCATAATTTAAACTTTGATGAATACTTCAAGATTGCTATGGGTCCCTTTAATGCAAAGCAATTGTTAAAATATGTACCTTCCTACATGTACATACCTACCCACTTATAAAATCTTGGGCAGGGAAACTGCAAACAAACTGTTTATTAAGGATGGCCTAAAGAGTTTATTCCAGCCCTGACCTTTGATATTATAAGTATTACTTACTGCTTTATATAATAGATGAAACTTTCCTGGCGAAAAAGATTATAAAGTTGTTTTTCATACTTATGTTGTTCCAAGTCATTTTCGGCTCCAATTTTAGTATTTTGGGCTATTTCTATTGGCCTTGAATCACCTGAACGTGGATACTAAGAACAATCAACATTCGCAAATCAATGGGAAAACTTGCTCACCTTATTAATACTACTAATCATTTAAAAATCCCTAAACACATGAGGGTAAGTAATATTAATAAAACAGTGTTGTTTTTCATTGAACTTAGAGAAGCAACTAAAATTTCTTCTCAATTACCACAAATTCAAACTCATCATTGTTTGAGAGAGTGATGTGTAAAACTTACTTGATATTTTAACATTATTAGCTTTGAAGTATAAAACTATTTGTCGACTTTACAGATAGAAATACTTAAATTGAGTCACGAAAAATTTCAAAACATCATTAATTTTACCTAATTAGACCCCGGAAAATAGATATTTACTCCTGGAATTCACAAATGAAAATCTGTAAATAAACCGCACTAAAAGTTTAAAATATTAATCTGTTTCATGACTTTTGTACATCCTATCAATACTTTACACAGAAAAACATATGTGCACATGATGTCTCGGCAATGTTTAAAAAAACTTTTCACAATATATATTTTTACCAGAATGATAAACAACACAAAATACAACAGTTCATTAACTTCATATCAGTTTGCAAAGCTTGGGGGAAAAAAAGGGGCTTGGCAATAATTATTAATTCTTCTGTGGATATCTCTAATTCTGTGATCCCAAGTGGCAGCTAAAATGAATAAAAACCAACCTTACATACTTTCATTACCGCGTTTTTAATACAAATAACCTTTAATGTCCTAACAATGGTATGCAATAAAACTTCTTAAAGTTCTTCAATCTTTAATTTAACTTATATTTCACATAAGAAACATAGAGCAGTTATTATTACCTTCATTTGGAATAATTATTATGTAAATATTGTAAAGTTTAATGAAAATCAAATTTGACTTACAATAGTTTCGCGCCAAATTATTTTTGAAAGCAAAACTAATGTAAATTATTATAATCTTAAATAAATTTGAAAAAACAACATGATTTTGTTGGCTATAAACAATCCCTTATATGAAGATTTAATCAAAAACAAATGCAAAACTATTTTAAATGATTTAAAGGTGAGTTACAATAGTTTCGCATTAAAAAAAAAAGCTGTATGAGATACAATAGTATGACACATTTGATTTTTCTCCACCAAATTTTAGAATCTAGTTCTAATATTTTGTGACATTATAAAGGGTCAGTATCTGATAAGGATTATGTAAAAAAATCATTTTCAGAAAAAAAGTGAGTTACAATAGTTTCGCGTTAAGCCCTCGATATATATTCAGTCCTTATGCATATATATCCCGTTCTTACACATATATATTCCGTTCTTACGCATATATTCAGTTCTTACGCATATATATTCAGTTCTTACGCATATATATTCAGTTCTTACGCATATATATTCAGTTCTTACACATATATATTCCGTTCTTACGCATATGTTTCGTTCTTACGCATATATATTCAGTTCTTACGCATATATATTCAGTCCTTATGCATATATATTCCGTTCTTACGCATATATATTCAGTTCTTACGCATATATATTCAGTTCTTAAGCATATATATTCAGTTCTTACACATATATTCCGTTCTTACGCATATATATTCAGTTCTTACGCATATATTCAGTTCTTACGCATACATTTTCAGTTTTTACGCATATATATTTCGTTCTTACGCATATCTATTCAGTTCTTACGCATATATTCAGTTCTTACGCATATATATTCAGTTCTTACACATATATATTCAGTTCTTACGCATATATATTCAGTTCTTAAGCATATATATTCAGTTCTTACACATATATTCCGTTCTTACGCATATATATTCAGTTTTTACGCATATATATTCCTTCTTACGCATATATATTCAGTTCTTACATATATATTCAGTTCTTAAGCATATATATTCAGTTCTTACACATATATTCAATTCTTACGCATATATATTCAGTTCTTACGCATATATATTCAGTTCTTACGCATATATATTCAGTTCTTAAGCATATATATTCCGTTCTTACGCATATATATTCAGTTCTTACGCATATATATTCAGTTCTTACGCTTATATATTCAGTTCATACGCATATATATTCAGTTCTTACGCATATATATTCAGTTTCTACGCATATATATTCCGTTCTTACCCATATATATTCAGTTCTTACACATATATATTCAGTTCTTACACATATATATTCAGTTCTTACGCATATATATTCTTTTCTTACGCATATATATTCATTTCTTGCGCATATATATTCAGTTCTTACGCATATATATTCAGTTCCTACTCATATATATTCAGTTCTTACGCATATATATTCAGTTCTTACACATATATTCAGTTCTTACACATATATTCAGTTCTTACGCATATATATTCAGTTCTTACGCATATATATTCAGTTCTTACGCATATATATTCAGTTCATACGCATATATATTCAGTTCTTACGCATATATATTCAGTTTCTACGCATATATATTCCGTTTTTACCCATATATATTCAGTTCTTACACATATATATTCAGTTCTTACACATATATATTCAGTTCTTACACATATATATTCATTTCTTACTCATATATATTCATTTCTTGCGCATATATATTCAGTTCTTACGCATATATATTCAGTTCCTACGCATATATATTCAGTTCTTACGCATATATATTCAGTTCTTACACATATATTCAGGTCTTACACATATATATTCAGTTCTTACAGATATATATTCCGTTCTTACGCATATATATTCAGTTCGTACGCATATATATTCAGTTCTTACAAATATATATTCCGTTCTTACGCATATATATTCAGTTCTGACAGATATATATTCCGTTCTTACCCATACATATTCAGTTCATACGCATATATATTCATTTCATACGCATATATATTCAGTTCTTACGTATATATATTCAGTTCCTACGCATATATATTCAGTTCTTACGCATATATATTTAGTTCTTACACATATATACAGTTCTTACACATATATATTCAGTTCTTACAGATATATATTCCGTTCTTACGCATATATATTCAGTTCGTACGCATACATATTCAGTTCTTACAAATATATATTCCGTTCTTACGCATATATATTCAGTTCTTACGCATATATATTCAGTTCTTACACATATATTCCGTTCTTACAGATATATATTCCGTTCTTACCCATACATATTCAGTTCTTACGCATATATATTCATTTCTTGCGCATATATATTCAGTTCTTACGCATATATATTCAGTTCCTACGCATATATATTCAGTTTTTACCCATATATATTCAGTTCTTACACATATATATTCAGTTCTTACACATATATATTCAGTTCTTACACATATATATTCAGTTCTTACGCATATATATTCAGTTCGTATGCATATATATTCAGTTCTTACGCATATATATTCAGTTTTTACGCATATATATTCAGTTCTTACGCATATATATTCCGTTTTTACGCATATATATTCAGTTCTGCATATATATTCAGTTCTTACGCATATATATTCAGTTTTTATGCATATATATTCAGTTCTTACACATATATATTCCGTTCTTACGCATATATATTCCGTTCTTACGCATATATTCAGTTCTTACGCATATATATTCCGTTCTTACGCATATATATTCCGTTCTAACGCATATATTCAGTTCTTACGCATATATATTCAGTTCTTACGCATATATATTCAGTTCTTACGCATATTTATTCAGTTCGTATGCATATATATTCAGTTCTTACACATATATATTCCGTTCTTACCCATACATATTCAGTTCTTACGCATATATATTAATTTCTTACGCATATATATTCAGTTCTTACGCATATATATTCAGTTTCTACGCATATATATTCAGTTCTTACGCATATATATTCAGTTCTAACACATATATTCAGTTCTTACACATATATATTCAGT
>JAWPHD010026404.1:0-13199 GCA_037043455.1 Cyrtodaria siliqua | reverse complement strand
ACACATATATATTCCGTTCTTACGCATATATATTCAGTTCTTACACATATATATGCAGTTCTTACAAAAATATATTCAGTTCTTACACATATATATTCAGTTCTTACGCATATATTCAGTTCTTACGCATATATTCAGTTCTTACGCATATATATTTAATTCTTACGCATATATGTTCAGTTCTTACACATATATATTCCGTTCTAACACATATATATTCAGTTCTTACACATATATATTCAGTTCTTACACATATATATTCCATTCTTACGCATATATATTCAGTTCTTAAACATATATATTCCGTTCTAACACATATATATTCAGTTCTTACACATATATATTCAGTTCTTACAAATATATATTCCGTTCTTACGCATATATATTCAGTTCTTACGCATATATATTCAGTTCTTACACATATATATTCAGTTCTTACGCATATATATTCAGTTCTTACGCATATATATTTAGTTCTTACGCATATATATTCAGTTCTTACACATATATATTCAGTTCTTACGCATATATATTCAGTTCTTACGCATATATATTTAGTTCTTACGCATATATATTCAGTTCTCACACATATATATTCAGTTTTTACACATATATATTCCGTTCTTACGCATATATATTCAATTCTTACACATATATATGCAGTTCTTACACAAATATATTCAGTTCTTACATATATATATTCAGTTTTCACGCATATATTCAGTTCTTACACATATATTCAGTTCTTACGCTTATATATTCAATTCTTACGCATATATGTCCAGTTATTACACATATATTCCGATCTTACGCATATATATTCAGTTCTTACGCATATATATTCAGTTCTTACACATATATATTTAGCTCTTACATATATATATTCAGTTCTTACACATATATATTCAGTTCTTACACATATATATTCCGTTCTAACACATATATATTCAGTTCTTACACATATATATTCCATTCTTACGCATATATATTCAGTTCTTACACATATATATTCCGTTCTAACACATATATATTCAGTTCTTACACATATATATTCAGTTCTTACAAATATATATTCCGTTCTTACGCATATATATTCAATTCTTACGCATATATGTTCAGTTCTTACACATATAATCCGATCTTACGCATATATATTCAGTTTTTACAGATATATATTCCGTTCTTACGAATATATATTTAGTTCTTACACATATATATTCAGTTCTTACACAAATATATTCAGTTCTTACACATATATATTCCGTTCTTACGCATATATATTCAATTCTTACACATATATATTCAGTTTTTACGCATATATTCAGTTCTTACACATATATTCAGTTCTTACGCATATATATTCAATTCTTACGCATATATGTCCAGTTCTTACACATATATTCCGTTCTTACGCATATATATTCAGTTCTTACACATATATATTCAGTTCTTACACATATCTATTTAGCTCTTACATATATATATTCAGTTCTTACACATATATATTCCGTTCTTACGCATATATATTCAATTCATACACATATATATGCAGTTCTTACACAAATATATTCAGTTCTTACATATATATATTCTGTTTTTACGATTCAGTTTTTACACATATATTCAGTTCTTACGCATATATATTCAATTCTTACGCATATATGTCCAGTTCTTACACATATATTCCGATCTTACGCATATATATTCAGTTCTTACGCATATATATTCAGTTCTTACACATATATATTTAGCTCTTACATATATATATTCAGTTCTTACACATATATACTCAGTTCTTACACATATATATTCCGTTCTAACACATATATATTCAGTTATAACACATATATTTTCAGTTCTTACACATATATATTCCGTTCTTACGCATATATATTCAGTTCTTACACATATATATGCAGTTCTTACAAAAATATATTCAGTTCTTACACATATATATTCAGTTCTTACGCATATATTCAGTTATTACGCATATATTCAGTTCTTACGCATATATATTCAATTCTTACGCATATATGTTCAGTTCTTACACATATAATCCGATCTTACGCATATATATTCAGTTTTTACAGATATATATTCCGTTCTTACGAATATATATTTAGTTCTTACACATATATATTCAGTTCTTACACAAATATATTCAGTACTTACACATATATATTCAGTTCTTACACAAATATATTCAGTTCTTACACATATATATTCCGTTCTTACGCATATATATTCAGTTCTTACACATATATATTCAGTTTTTACACATATATATTCCGTTCTTACGCATATATATTCAATTCTTACACATATATATGCAGTTCTTACACAAATATATTCAGTTCTTACATATATATATTCAGTTTTTACGCATATATTCAGTTCTTACACATATATTCAGTTCTTACGCATATTATATTCAATTCTTACGCATATATGTCCAGTTCTTACACATATATTCCGATCTTACGCATATATATTCAGTTCTTACGCATATATATTCAGTTCTTACACATATATATTTAGCTCTTACATATATATATTCAGTTCTTACACATATATATTCAGTTCTTACACATATATATTCCGTTCTAACATATATATATTCAGTTATAACACATATATATTCAGTTCTTACACATATATATTCCGTTCTTACGCATATATATTCAGTTCTTACACATATATATGCAGTTCTTACAAAAATATATTCAGTTCTTACACATATATATTCAGTTCTTACGCATATATTCAGTTCTTACGCATATATTCAGTTCTTACGCATATATATTCAATTCTTACGGATATATGTTCAGTTCTTACACATATATTCCGATCTTACGCATATATATTCAGTTTTTACAGATATATATTCCGTTCTTACGCATATATATTTAGTTCTTACACATATATATTCAGTTCTTACACAAATATATTCAGTTCTTACACATATATATTCCGTTCTTACGCATATATATTCCGTTCTAACGCATATATATTCAGTTCTTACGCATATATTCAGTTCTTACCCATATATTCAGTTCTTACGCATATATATTCAATTCTTACGCATATATGTTCAGTTCTTACACATATATTCCGATCTTAGGCATATATATTCAGTTTTTACGCATATATATTCAGTTCTTACATATATATATTCAGCTCTTACACATATATATTCAGTTCTTACACATATATATTCAGTTCTTACACATATATATTCAGTTCTTACACATATATATTCAGTTCTAACACATATATATTCAGTTCTTACACATATATATTCAGTTCTTACACATATATATTCCGTTCTTACGCATATATATTCAGTTCTTACACATATATATTCCGTTCTTACACATATATATTCAGTTCTTACGCATATATATTCAGTTCTTACGCATATATATTTAGTTCTTACGCATATATATTCAGTTCTTACACATATATATTCAGTTCTTACGCATATATATTCAGTTCTTACACATATATATTCAGTTTTTACACATATATATTCCGTTCTTACGCATATATATTCAATTCTTACGCATATATGTTCAGTTCTTACACATATATTCCGATCTTACGCATATATATTCAGTTTTTACGCATATATATTCAGTTCTTACACATATATATTCAGCTCTTACACATATATATTCAGTTCTTACACATATATATTCAGTTCTAACACATATATATTCAGTTCTTACACATATATATTCAGTTCTTACACATATATATTCCGTTCTTACGCATATATATTCAGTTCTTACACATATATATTCCGTTCTAACACATATATATTCAGTTCTTACACATATATATTCAGTTCGTACACATATATATTCAGTTCTTACACATATATATATGCAGTTCTTACACAAATATATTCAGTTCTTACACATATATATTCAGTTCTTACACATATATATGCAGTTCTTACACAAATATATTCAGTTCTTACACATATATTTTCAGTTCTTACGCATATATTCAGTTCTTATGCATATATTCAGTTCTTACGCATATATATTCAATTCTTACGCATATATGTTCAGTTCTTACACATATATTCCGATCCTACGCATATATATTCAGTTCTTACGCATATATATTCAGTTCTTACCCATGTATATTCAGCTCTTACACATATATATTCAGTTCTTACACATATATATTCAGTTCTGACACATATATATTCCGTTCTAACACATATATATTCAGTTCTTACACATATATATATATTCAGTTCTTACACATATATATTCCGTTCTTACGCATATATATTCAGTTCTTACACATATATATTCAGTTCTTACACATATATATTCAGTTCTTACGCATATATTCAGTTCTTACGCATAAATTCAGTTCTTACACATATATATTCAGTTCTTACACATATATATTCAGTTCTTATACATATATATTCAGTTCTTACACATATATTTTCAGTTCTTACGCATATATATTCAGTTCTTACGCATATATATTTAGTTCTTACGCATATATATTCAGTTCTTACACATATATATTCAGTTCTTACACATATATATTCCGTTCTTACGCATATATATTCAATTCATACACATATATATGCAGCTCTTACACAAATATATTCAGTTCTTACATATATATATTCTGTTTTTACGATTCAGTTCTTACACATATATTCAGTTCTTACGCATATATATTCATTTCTTACGCATATATGTCCAGTTCTTACACATATATTCCGATCTTACGCATATATATTCAGTTCTTACGCATATATATTCAGTTCTTACACATATATATTTAGCTCTTACATATATATATTCAGTTCTTACACATATATACTCAGTTCTTACACATATATATTCCGTTCTAACACATATATATTCAGTTATAACACATATATATTCAGTTCTTACACATATATATTCCGTTCTTACGCATATATATTCAGTTCTTACACATATATATGCAGTTCTTACAAAAATATATTCAGTTCTTACACATATATATTCAGTTCTTACGCATATATTCAGTTCTTACGCATATATTCAGTTCTTATGCATATATATTCAATTCTTACGCATATATGTTCAGTTCTTACACATATAATCCGATCTTACGCATATATATTCAGTTTTTACAGATATATATTCCGTTCTTACGAATATATATTTAGTTCTTACACATATATATTCAGTTTTTACACAAATATATTCAGTTCTTACACATATATATTCCGTTCTTACGCATATATATTCCGTTCTAACGCATATATATTCAGTTCTTACGCATATATATTCAGTTATAACACATATATATTCAGTTCTTACACATATATATTCCGTTCTTACGCATATATATTCAGTTCTTACACATATATATGCAGTTCTTACAAAAATATATTCAGTTCTTAAACATATATATTCAGTTCTTACGCATATATTCAGTTCTTACGCATATATTCAGTTCTTACGCATATATATTTAATTCTTACGCATATATGTTCAGTTCTTACACATATAATCCGATCTTACGCATATATATTCAGTTTTTACAAATATATATTCCGTTCTTACGAATATATATTTAGTTCTTACACATATATATTCAGTTCTCACACAAATATATTCAGTTCTTACACATATATATTCCGTTCTTAGCTTTATATACATTCCGTTCTAACGCATATATATTCAGTTTTTACGCATATATATTCAGTTCTTACGCATATATATTCAGTTCTTACGCATATATATTCAGTTCTTTCACATATATATTTAGCTCTTACACATATATATTCAGTTCTTACACATATATATTCAGTTCTTACACATATATATTCCGTTCTAACACATATATATTCAGTTCTTACACATATATATTCAGTTCTTACACATATATACTCCGTTCTTACGCATATATATTTAGTTCTTACACATATATATTCAGTTCTTACACAAATATATTCCGTTCTTACACATATATATTCCGTTCTCACGCATATATATTCAGTTCTTTCACATATATATTCAGTTCTTACACAAATATATTCAGATCTTACACATATATATTCCGTTCTTACGCATATATATTCCGTTCTAACGCATATATATTCAGTTCTTACGCATATATATTCAGTTCTTACGCATATATATTCAGTTCTTACACATATATATTTAGCTCTTACACATATATATTCATTTCTTACACATATATATTGAGTTCTTATTCATATATACTCCGTTCTATCACATATATATTCAGTTCTTACACATATATATTCAGATCTTACACATATATATTCCGTTCTTACGCATATATATTCAGTTCTTACGCATATATATTCAATTCTGACGCATATGTTCAGTTCTTACACATATATTCCGATCTTACGCATATATATTCAGTTTTTACGCATATATATTCATTTCTTACACATATATATTCAGCTCTTACACATATATATTCAGTTCTTACACATATATATTCAGTTCTTACACATATATATTCAGTTCTAACACATACATATTCAGTTCTTAAACATATATATTCAGTCCTTACACATATATATTCCGTTCTTACACATATATATTCCGTTCTAACACATATATATTCAGATCTAACACATATATATTCAGTTCGTACACATATATATTCAGTTCTTACACATATATATGCAGTTCTTACACAAATATATTCAGTTCTTACACATATATATTCAGTTCTTACACATATATATGCAGTTCTTACACAAATATATTCAGTTCTTACACATATATTTTCAGTTCTTACTCATATATTCAGTTCTTACGCATATATTCAGTTCTTACGCATATATATTCAAATGTTACGCATATATGTTCAGTTCTTACACATATATTCCGATCCTACGCATATATATTCAGTTCTTACGCATATATATTCAGTTCTTACCCATGTATATTCAGCTCTTACACATATATATTCAGGTCTTACACATATATATTCAGTTCTTACACATATATATTCCGTTCTAACACATATATATTCAGTTCTTACACATATATATATATTCAGTTGTTACACATATATATTCCGTTCTTACGCATATATATTCAGTTCTTACACATATATATTCAGTTCTTACACATATATATTCAGTTCTTACGCATATATTCAGTTCTTACGCATATATTCAGTTCTTACACATATATATTCAGTTCTTACACATATATATTCAGTTCTTATACATATATATTCCGTTCTTACACATATATATTCCGTTCTTACGCATATATATTCAGTTCTTACACATATATATTCAGTTCTTACGCATATATATTCCGTTCTTAAGCATATAAATTCAGTTCTTACGCATATATATTCAGTTCTTACGCATATATATTCAGTTCTTACGCATATATATTCAGTTCTTACACATATATATATTCAGTTCTTACACATATATATTCCGTTCTTACGCATATATATTCAATTCTTACACATATATATGCAGTTCTTACACAAATATATTCAGTTCTTACACATATATATTCAGTTTTTACGCATATATTCAGTTCTTACACATATATTCAGTTCTTACGCATATATATTCAATTCTTACGCATATATGTCCAGTTCTTACACATATATTCCGATCCTACGCATATATATTCAGTTCTTACGCATATATATTCAGTTCTTACACATATAAATTTAGCTCTTACACACATATATTCAGTTCTTACAAATATATATTCAGTTCTTACACATATATATTCCGTTTAAACACATTTATATTCAGTACTTACACATATATATTCAGTTCTTACACATATATATTCCGTTCTTACGCATATACATTCAGTTCTTACGCATATATTCAGTTCTTACGCATATATTCAGTTCTTACGCATATATATTCAATTCTTACGCATATATGTTCAGTTCTTACACATATATTCCGATCTAACGCATATATATTCAGTTCTTACGCATATATATTCAGCTCTTACACATATATATTAAGCTCTTACACATATATATTCAGTTCTTACACATATATATTCAGTTCTTACACATATATATTCAGTTCTAACACATATATATTCAGTTCTTACACATATATATTCCGTTCTTACGCATATATATTCAGTTCTTACACATATATATGCAGTTCTTACAAAAATATATTCAGTTCTTACACATATATATTCAGTTCTTACGCATATATTCAGTTCTTACGCATATATTCAGTTCTTACGCATATATATTCAATTATTACGCATATATGTTCAGTTCTTACACATATAATCCGATCTTACGCATATATATTCAGTTTTTACAGATATATATTCCGTTCTTACGAATATATATTTAGTTCTTACACATATATATTCAGTTCTTACACAAATATATTCAGTTCTTACACATATATATTCCGTTCTTATGCATATATATTCCGTTCTAATGCATATATATTCAGTTCTTACGCATATATATTCAGTTCTTACACATATATATTCAGTTCTAACACATATATATTGAGTTCTTACACATATATATTCAGTTCTTACACATATATATTGAGTTCTTATTCATATATATTCCGTTCTAACACATATATATTCAGTTCTTACACATATATATTCAGTTCTTACACATATATATTCCGTTCTTACGCATATATATTCAGTTTTTACACATATATATGCAGTTCTTACACAAATATATTCAGGTCTTACACATATATATTCAGTTCTTACGCATATATTTAGTTCTTACGCATATATTCAGTTCTTACGCATATATATTCAATTCTTACGCATATATGTTCAGTTCTTACACATATATTCCGATCTTACGCATATATATTCAGTTTTTACGCATATATATTCAGTTCTTACACATATATATTCAGCTCTTACACATATATATTCAGTTCTTACACATATATATTCAGTTCTTACACATATATATTCAGTTCTAACACATATATATTCAGTTCTTACACATATATATTCAGTACTTACACATATATATTCCGTTCTTAGGCATATATATTCAGTTCTTACACATATATATTCCGTTCTTACACATATATATTCAGTTCTTACGCATATATATTCAGTTCTTACGCATATATATTTAGTTCTTACGCATATATATTCAGTTCTTACACATATATATTCCGTTCTTACGCATATATATTCAGTTTTTACACATATATATGCAGTTCTTACACAAATATATTCAGGTCTTACACATATATATTCAGTTCTTACACATATATATTCAGTTCTTACACATATATATTCAGTTCTAACACATATATATTCAGTTCTTACACATATATATTCAGTTCTTACACATATATATTCCGTTCTTACGCATATATATTCAGTTCTTACACATATATATTCCGTTCTAACACATATATATTCAGTTCCTACACATATATATTCAGTTCGTACACATATATATTCAGTTCCTACGCATATATATATGCAGTTCTTACACAAATATATTCAGTTCTTACACATATATATTCAGTTCTTACACATATATATGCAGTTCTTACACAAACATATTCAGTTCTTACACATATATTTTCAGTTCTTACGCATATATTCAGTTCTTACACATATATATACAGCTCTTACACATATATATTCAGTTCTTACACATATATATTCAGTTCTTACACATATATATTCAGTTCTAACACATACATATTCAGTTCTTAAACATATATATTCAGTCCTTACACATATATATTCCGTTCTTACACATATATATTCCGTTCTAACACATATATATTCAGTTCTTACACATATATATTCAGTTCGTACACATATATATTCAGTTCTTACACATATATATGCAGTTCTTACAGAAATATATTCAGTTCTTACGCATATATATTCAGTTCTTACACATATATATGCAGTTCTTACACAAATATATTCAGTTCTTACACATATATTTTCAGTTCTTACGCATATATTCAGTTCTTACGCATATATTCAGTTCTTACGCATATATATTCAAATGTTACGCATATATGTTCAGTTCTTACACATATATTCCGATCCTACGCATATATATTCAGTTCTTACGCATATATATTCAGTTCTTACCCATGTATATTCAGCTCTTACACATATATATTCAGGTCTTACACATATATATTCAGTTTTTACACATATATATTCCGTTCTTATGCATATATATTCAATTCTTACGCATATATGTTCAGTTCTTACACATATATTCCGATCTTACGCATATATATTCAGTTTTAACGCATATATATTCAGTTCTTACACATATATATTCAGCTCTTACACATGAATATTCAGTTCTTACACATATATATTGAGTTCTTATTCATATATATTCCGTTCTATCACATATATATTCAGTTCTTACACATATATATTCAGATCTTACACATATATATTCCGTTCTTACGCATATATATTCAGTTCTTACGCATATATATTCAATTCTGACGCATATGTTCAGTTCTTACACATATATTCCGATCTTACGCATATATATTCAGTTTTTACGCATATATATTCAGTTCTTACACATATATATTCAGCTCTTACACACATATATATTCAGTTCTTACACATATATATTCAGTTCTAACACATACATATTCAGTTCTTAAACATATATATTCAGTCCTTACACATATATATTCCGTTCTTACACATATATATTCCGTTCTAACACATATATATTCAGTTCTTACACATATATATTCAGTTCGTACACATATATATTCAGTTCTTACACATATATATGCAGTTCTTACACAAATATATTCAGTTCTTACACATATATATTCAGTTCTTACACATATATATGCAGTTCTTACACAAATATATTCAGTTCTTACACATATATTTTCAGTTCTTACGCATATATTCAGTTCTTACGCATATATTCAGTTCTTACGCATATATATTCAAATGTTACGCATATATGTTCAGTTCTTACACATATATTCCGATCCTACGCATATATATTCAGTTCTTACGCATATATATTCAGTTCTTACCCATGTATATTCAGCTCTTACACATATATATTCAGGTCTTACACATATATATTCTGTTCTTACACATATATATTCCGTTCTAACACATATATATTCAGTTCTTACACATATATATATATATTCAGTTCTTACACATATATATTCCGTTCTTACGCATATATATTCAGTTCTTACACATATATATTCAGTTCTTACACATATATATTCAGTTTTTACGCATATATTCAGTTCTTACGCATATATTCAGTTCTTACACATATATATTCAGTTCTTACACATATATATTCAGTTCTTACCCATGTATATTCAGCTCTTACACATATATATTCAGTTCTTACACATATATATTCAGTTCTTACGCATATATATTCAGTTCTTACCCATGTATATTCAGCTCTTACACATATATATTCAGGTCTTACACATATATATTCAGTTCTTACACATATATATTCCGTTCTAACACATATATATTCAGTTCTTACACATATATATATATTCAGTTCTTACACATATATATTCCGTTCTTACGCATATATATTCAGTTCTTACACATATATATTCAGTTCTTACACGAATATATTCAGTTCTTACGCATATATTCAGTTCTTACGCATATATATTCAAATGTTACGCATATATGTTCAGTTCTTACACATATATTCCGAACCTACGCATATATATTCAGTTCTTACGCATATATATTCAGTTCTTACCCATGTATATTCAGCTCTTACACATATATATTCAGGTCTTACACATATATATTCAATTCTTACACATATATATTCCGTTCTAACACATATATATTCAGTTCTTACACATATATATATATTCAGTTCTTATACATATATATTCCGTTCTTACACATATATATTCCGTTCTTACGCATATATATTCAGTTTTTACACATATATATTCAGTTCTTACACATATATATTCAGTTCTTACGCATATATATTCCGTTCTTAAGCATATAAATTCAGTTCTTACGCATATATATTCAGTTTTTACGCATATATATTCAGTTCTTACGCATATATATTCAGTTCTTACACATATATATATTCAGTTCTTACACATATATATTCCGTTCTTACGCATATATATTCAATTCTTACACATATATATGCAGTTCTTAAACAAATATATTCAGTTCTTAAACATATATATTCAGTTTTTACGCATATATTCAGTTCTTACACATATATTCAGTTCTTACGCTTATATATTCAATTCTTACGCATATATGTCCAGTTCTTACACATATATTCCGATCCTACGCATATATATTCAGTTCTTACGCATATATATTCAGTTCTTACACATATATATTTAGCTCTTACACACATATATTCAGTTCTTACAAATATATATTCAGTTCTTACACATATATATTCCGTTTAAACACATATATATTCAGTACTTACACATATATATTCAGTTCTTACACATATATATTCCGTTCTTACGCATATATATTCAGTTCTTACGCATATATTCAGTTCTTACGCATATATTCAGTTCTTACGCATATATATTCAATTCTTACGCATATATGTTCAGTTCTTACACATATATTCCGATCTAACGCATATATATTCAGTTCTTACGCATATATATTCAGCTCTTACACATATATATTCAGCTCTTACACATATATATTCAGTTCTTACACATATATATTCTGTTCTTACACATATATATTCAGTTCTAACACATATATATTCAGTTCTTACACATCTATATTCAGTTCTTTCACATATATATTCCGTTCTTACACATATATATTCCGTTCTTACGCATATATATTCAGTTCTTACACATATATATTCCGTTCTAACACATATATATTCAGTTCTTACACATATATATTCTGTTCTAACACATATATATTCAGTTCTTATTCATATATATTCCGTTCTAACACATATATATTCAGTTCTTACACATATATATTCAGTTCTTACACATATATATTCCGTTCTTACGCTTATATAGTCAGTTTTTACACATATATATGCAGTTCTTACACATATATATTCCGTTCTTACGCATATATATTCAGTTCTTACGCATATATATTCAATTCTGACGCATATGTTCAGTTCTTACACATATATTCCGATCT
>JAWPHD010026403.1:0-13201 GCA_037043455.1 Cyrtodaria siliqua | reverse complement strand
GTTGGAGTCAGCAAAAATGGGAACAGAGTTGTGTAGCTTGTATGGCACCATCTAACAGGTGTAGTTGTGTGACAACAATTTACAACAAACGTAAAGTAAAACCGTAGGATATTAACCGACAAAAGGATAAATAGACAGGTTGTGCTAAAAGGATTGTTTCATAAACAGTTGTGTGTTGATAATAAGTGTTACTTTCAATATTAGGTCATGTAACTTACATTCAATATAGTTTGTTATATCAAACACGTTTTATTTTCTTCAATAAATAAATCATGCTGTCGAGTTATATTAAATTATGTTTTGCTTTTACACCCTCCCCCCCCCACCATCACCCATCTACTCCAAAAAAGATTTTTTAAAGGTGTTCATGTGATAAAGTAGAATTAAACGACCTCCGTTGTATCTAAATAGTATAACCATATAACAAATGTCAAACTGTACTGTTTAAAGTACTACTTTGTTTACAACAGTAAAGTACCAAGGCATGAAAATGTGTCTATATCAGCATTAATAAAAAAGCACGTCCAATCAAATGAAGTGGACGACAAAAAGCGCTCACAGATTTAAACGAGTATAGCGTGCGAAAGTTAAAATGAGCGGGGGGAAAAAAAAGCGCGGAAACTTTGATGGAAGCTAGACATAGGTATTTAAAATCACTGACGTGTGTGGTTTGTAAACAAAAAATAAACAAGTGTTCTTCACAGTATAGACTACCATGTTGTTTATCTAGAGCACACCCTGACTGTACACCATGTGGTACTGATGTATGACCATTGTGCAAAACGTGTAGGGCCTTTAGCATACCTTAATCTAAACAATTATATATCCATTAAGTCTATATCTAACCAATCACATTTTTCCTGTGTATTTCAGATAGTTTAAAATGGCCGCCCCAAACAACCCAGCCCAGGGAGAAGAAATGGGACCGACATTTTCTATATATTTATGAGAGTTAGCCGAAGAGAGAGACATTCCCCTAGAAATATACAAAAATGAATATAAGTCGAAATACCTATCTAGGTTAGCCGCACATGAAGGGTTAGAAGCCCTAGCAGTATTGACTTTTTACGAGATAGATTTCCCTTATTTAAGGGGTAAATTTAGCAAAATAACAATGATACTACTCTTTTTGGGGCGAAGTTTCTCGTATGACCTATTGTATAGAACAATGGGCGGACTGAGCATGTATGCTCTGTACAACTTATGTTTTTCTATCAAAGTAATTACTTTTTAGAAATGCTTATACTTTTTGCGTACGACACAAACATGCTAACCAGACTACTGGTAGAGATAGGTAGGATTTCAGGGTTGCACGGTTGTGAAGGACTACAAGTCGTTCACAAGGTAATAAAACACTATGACACTGAATTGACCGACGACGGACTAATTGAATTGGTCGAAAACTGTGAACAAAAATGTTCAACAGCAGACGGTCAACTGACTGAAAGGACAGGTGACCTTTTAAGTAAGACATTGACCTTAATGGAAGCTAGACATAGGTATTTAAAATCACTGACGGGTGTGGTAATTAAACAAAAAATAAACAAGTGTTCTCCACAGTATAGACTACCATGTTGTTTATCTAGAGCACACCCTGACTGTACACCACGTGGTACTGATGTATGCCCATTGTGCACAACGTGTAGGGCCTTTCGCATACCTTAATCTAAACAAATATATATCCATTGTCTATATCTAACCAATCACATTTTTCCTGTGTATTTCACAGATAGTTTAAAATGGCCGCCCCAAACAACCCAGCCCAGGGAGAAGAAATGGGACCGACATTTTCTATAAATTTACGAGAGTTAGCCGAAGAGAGAGACATTCCCCTAGAAATATACAAAAATGAATATAAGTCGAAATACCTATCTAGGTTAGCCGCACATGAAGGGTTAGAAGCCCTAGCAGTATTGACTTTTTACGAGATAGATTTCCCTTATTTAAGGGGTAAATTTAGCAAAATGACAATGATACTACTCTTTTTGGGGCGAAGTTTCTCGTATGACCTATTGTATAGAACAATGGGCGGACTGAGCATGTATGCTCTCGTACAACGTATGTTTTTCTATCAAAGTTATTACTTTTTAGAAATGCTTATACTTTTTGCGTACGACACAAACATGCTAACCAGACTACTGGTAGAGATAGGTAGGATTTCAGGGTTGCACGGTTGTGAAGGACTACAAGTCGTTCACACGGTAATAAAACACTATGACACTGAATTGACCGACGACGGACTAACTGAAGTGGTCGAAAACTGTGAACAAAAATGTTCAACAGCAGACGGTCAACTGACAGAAAGGACAGGTGACCTTTTAAGTAAGACATTGACCTTAATGGAAGCTAGACATAGGTATTTAAAATCACTGACGTGTGTTGTATGTAAACAAAAAATAAACAAGTGTTCTCCACAGTATAGACTACCATGTTGTTTATCTAGAGCACACCCTGACTGTACACCACGTGGTACTGATGTACGCCCATTGTGCAAAACGTGTAGGGCCTTTCGCATACCTTAATCTAAACAAATATATATCCATTGTGTCTATATCTAACCAATCACATTTTTCCTGTGTATTTCACAGATAGTTTAAAATGGCCGCCCCAAACAACCCAGCCCAGGGAGAAGAAATGGGACCGACATTTTCTATAAATTTACGAGCGTTAGCCGAAGAGAGAGACATTCCTCTAGAAATATACAAAAATGAATATAAGTCGAAATACCTATCTAGGTTAGCCGCACATGAAGGGTTAGAAGCCCTAGCAGTATTGACTTTTTACGAGATAGATTTCCCTTATTTAAGGGGTAAACTTAGCAAAATGACAATGATACTACTCTTTTTGGGGCAACGTTTCTCGTATGACCTATTGTATAGAACAATGGGCGGACTGAGCATGTATGCTCTCGTACAACTTATGTTTTTCTATCAAAGTTCAAAGTAATTACTTTTTAAAAATGCTTATACCTTTTGCGTACGACACAAACATGCTAACCAGACTACTGGTAGAGATAGGTAGGATTTCAGGGTTGCACGGTTGTGAAGGACTACAAGTCGTTCACACGGTAATAAAACACTACGACACTGAATTGACCGACGACGGACTAATTGAATTGGTCGAAAACTGTGAACAAAAATGTTCAACAGCAGACGGTCAACTGACTGAAAGGACAGGTGACCTTTTAAGTAAGACATTGATCTTAATGGAAGCTAGACATAGGTATTTAAAATCACTGACGTGTGTGGTATGTAAACAATTTTTTTTAGATTTGGTGGCCATCTTGGATTTTACATCAACATGAATTTTTGCTAGGATCAACTAGACTTCATGGGCAACATTTCTGTAAAGTTTCATGAAAATCCATTCAGTAGTTTCAGAGGAGTAGCTGCTACAAAAAAAGTTTTCAGTAGAAAAACGCGGCAAACGTGTGCAATAAAGTACCACAAAACATTTTTCGAGTCGCTGAAAACTTCTGGTTGGGAGGACAGAGAACAACAGTTAATCGAAAAACACCGGCTGATTTTAAAAGCACTCGAGGATCAACTTAGGAAGGAGATTGAATTGGGAAAACGGACATTATTTGAGGTAGCCAAGCAGAATGCCAAAGAAGAGTTCATTAAATCCACTATATGCTTTCGGGAAGAAAAATGAATAGCATTGCTTCCTTGTGGACATACGTTTTGTAATAATTGCGTACGAAAGATGAGACAATCTGGTGACAATGTGGGTTCTGCCGAACGAGAATACAAACTGTATCTCCAGCCCATTTCACAGACTAATGTCTAATAACTTTTATTCTCTAGGCGATTATTTACGCACGTTTTTCAAACTCAATTATCCCCAACATCAGAATTTCGATGTGGGCTTGATACAATTGTCTTTTTTTAAAATTTAACATTCCATTTCATCAATGTGTTGTATAATATAAATCATTACCAACAGAATTAATTGTACGGGGAAATTGCAAACAATATATGTGTCTTGCACTTTTTAAAGATATATACTTTTGTTGTTGAGATGCACTCATTAATAGGATTATCATTTTATGTATATTGGCAGAAAAAAGTATAGCATTACACTGAATGAAGTACACGTATCTCTGAAGGTAGTACCGAAATAGCATTACATTTAATGAAGTACAAGGTAGCACCTTTGGTAATCATATCACTGTGATTTTCATTATATGAACTAATTATATACTGATAACCCGCAGTCGCTGAAAACTTCTGGTTGGGAGGACAGAAAACAACAGTTAATCGAAAAACACCGGCTGATTTTTAAAGCACTCGAGGATCAACTTAGGAAGCAGATTGAATTGGGAAAACGGACATTATTTGAGGTAGCCAAGCAGAATGCCAAAGAAGAGTTCATTAAATCCACTATATGCTTTCGGGAAGAAAAATGAATAGCATTGCTTCCTTGTGGACATACGTTTTGTAATAATTGCGTACGAAAGATGAGACAATCTGGTGACAATGTGGGTTCTGCCGAACGAGAATACAAACTGTATCTCCAGCCCATTTCACAGACTAATGTCTAATAACTTTTATTCTCTAGGCAATTATTTACGCACGTTTTTCAAACTCAATTATCCCCAACATCAGAATTTCGATGTGGGCTTGATACAATTGTCTTTTTTTAAAATTTAACATTCCATTTCATCAATGTGTTGTATAATATAAATCATTACCAACAGAATTAATTGTACGGGGAAATTGCAAACAATATATGTGTCTTGCACTTTTTAAAGATATATACTTTTGTTGTTGAGATGCACTCATTAATAGGATTATCATTTTATGTATATTGGCAGAAAAAAGTATAGCATTACACTGAATGAAGTACACGTTTCTCCGAAGGTAGTACCGAAATAGCATTACATTTAATGAAGTACAAGGTAGCACCTTTGGTAATCATATCACTGTGATTTTCATTATATGAACTAATTATATACTGATAACCCGCAGTCGCTGAAAACTTCTGGTTGGGAGGACAGAGAACAACAGTTAATCGAAAAACACCGGCTGATTTTGAAAGCACTCGAGGATCAACTTAGGAAGCAGATTGAATTGGGAAAACGGACATTATTTGAGGTAGCCAAGCAGAATGCCAAAGAAGAGTTCATTAAATCCACTATATGCTTTCGGGAAGAAAAATGAATAGCATTGCTTCCTTGTGGACATACGTTTTGTAATAATTGCGTACGAAAGATGAGACAATCTGGTGACAATGTGGGTTCTGCCGAACGAGAATACAAACTGTATCTCCAGCCCATTTCACAGACTAATGTCTAATAACTTTTATTCTCTAGGCGATTATTTACGCACGTTTTTCAAACTCAATTATCCCCAACATCAGAATTTCGATGTGGGCTTGATACAATTGTCTTTTTTTAAAATTTAACATTCCATTTCATCAATGTGTTGTATAATATAAATCATTACCAACAGAATTAATTGTACGGGGAAATTGCAAACAATATATGTGTCTTGCACTTTTTAAAGATATATACTTTTGTTGTTGAGATGCACTCATTAATAGGATTATCATTTTATGTATATTGGCAGAAAAAAGTATAGCATTACACTGAATGAAGTACACGTTTCTCCGAAGGTAGTACCGAAATAGCATTACATTTAATGAAGTACAAGGTAGCACCTTTGGTAATCATATCACTGTGATTTTCATTATATGAACTAATTATATACTGATAACCCGCAGTCGCTGAAAACTTCTGGTTGGGAGGACAGAGAACAACAGTTAATCGAAAAACACCGGCTGATTTTGAAAGCACTCGAGGATCAACTTAGGAAGCAGATTGAATTGGGAAAACGGACATTATTTGAGGTAGCCAAGCAGAATGCCAAAGAAGAGTTCATTAAATCCACTATATGCTTTCGGGAAGAAAAATGAATAGCATTGCTTCCTTGTGGACATACGTTTTGTAATAATTGCGTACGAAAGATGAGACAATCTGGTGACAATGTGGGTTCTGCCGAACGAGAATACAAACTGTATCTCCAGCCCATTTCACAGACTAATGTCTAATAACTTTTATTCTCTAGGCGATTATTTACGCACGTTTTTCAAACTCAATTATCCCCAACATCAGAATTTCGATGTGGGCTTGATACAATTGTCTTTTTTTAAAATTTAACATTCCATTTCATCAATGTGTTGTATAATATAAATCATTACCAACAGAATTAATTGTACGGGGAAATTGCAAACAATATATGTGTCTTGCACTTTTTAAAGATATATACTTTTGTTGTTGAGATGCACTCATTAATAGGATTATCATTTTATGTATATTGGCAGAAAAAAGTATAGCATTACACTGAATGAAGTACACGTTTCTCCGAAGGTAGTACCGAAATAGCATTACATTTAATGAAGTACAAGGTAGCACCTTTGGTAATCATATCACTGTGATTTTCATTATATGAACTAATTATATACTGATAACCCGCAGTCGCTGAAAACTTCTGGTTGGGAGGACAGAGAACAACAGTTAATCGAAAAACACCGGCTGATTTTGAAAGCACTCGAGGATCAACTTAGGAAGCAGATTGAATTGGGAAAACGGACATTATTTGAGGTAGCCAAGCAGAATGCCAAAGAAGAGTTCATTAAATCCACTATATGCTTTCGGGAAGAAAAATGAATAGTATTGCTTCCTTGTGGACATACGTTTTGTAATAATTGCGTACGAAAGATGAGACAATCTGGTGACAATGTGGGTTCTGCCGAACGAGAATACAAATGTATCTCCAGCCCATTTCACAGACTAATGTCTAATAACTTTTATTCTCTAGGCGATTATTTACGCACGTTTTTCAAACTCAATTATCCCCAACATCAGAATTTCGATGTGGGCTTGATACAATTGTATTTTTTTAAAATTTAACATTCCATTTCATCAATGTGTTGTATAATATAAATCATTACCAACAGAATTAATTGTACGGGGAAATTGCAAACAATATATGTGTCTTGCACTTTTTAAAGATATATACTTTTGTTGTTGAGATGCACTCATTAATAGGATTATCATTTTATGTATATTGGCAGAAAAAAGTATAGCATTACACTGAATGAAGTACACGTTTCTCCGAAGGTAGTACCGAAATAGCATTACATTTAATGAAGTACAAGGTAGCACCTTTGGTAATCATATCACTGTGATTTTCATTATATGAACTAATTATATACTGATAACCCGCAGTCGCTGAAAACTTCTGGTTGGGAGGACAGAGAACAACAGTTAATCGAAAAACACCGGCTGATTTTGAAAGCACTCGAGGATCAACTTAGGAAGCAGATTGAATTGGGAAAACGGACATTATTTGAGGTAGCCAAGCAGAATGCCAAAGAAGAGTTCATTAAATCCACTATATGCTTTCGGGAAGAAAAATGAATAGCATTGCTTCCTTGTGGACATACGTTTTGTAATAATTGCGTACGAAAGATGAGACAATCTGGTGACAATGTGGGTTCTGCCGAACGAGAATACAAACTGTATCTCCAGCCCATTTCACAGACTAATGTCTAATAACTTTTATTCTCTAGGCGATTATTTACGCACGTTTTTCAAACTCAATTATCCCCAACATCAGAATTTCGATGTGGGCTTGATACAATTGTCTTTTTTTAAAATTTAACATTCCATTTCATCAATGTGTTGTATAATATAAATCATTACCAACAGAATTAATTGTACGGGGAAATTGCAAACAATATATGTGTCTTGCACTTTTTAAAGATATATACTTTTGTTGTTGAGATGCACTCATTAATAGGATTATCATTTTATGTATATTGGCAGAAAAAAGTATAGCATTACACTGAATGAAGTACACGTTTCTCCGAAGGTAGTACCGAAATAGCATTACATTTAATGAAGTACAAGGTAGCACCTTTGGTAATCATATCACTGTGATTTTCATTATATGAACTAATTATATACTGATAACCCGCAGTCGCTGAAAACTTCTGGTTGGGAGGACAGAGAACAACAGTTAATCGAAAAACACCGGCTGATTTTGAAAGCACTCGAGAATCAACTTAGGAAGCAGATTGAATTGGGAAAACGGACATTATTTGAGGTAGCCAAGCAGAATGCCAAAGAAGAGTTCATTAAATCCACTATATGCTTTCGGGAAGAAAAATGAATAGCATTGCTTCCTTGTGGACATACGTTTTGTAATAATTGCGTACGAAAGATGAGACAATCTGGTGACAATGTGGGTTCTGCCGAACGAGAATACAAACTGTATCTCCAGCCCATTTCACAGACTAATGTCTAATAACTTTTATTCTCTAGGCGATTATTTACGCACGTTTTTCAAACTCAATTATCCCCAACATCAGAATTTCGATGTGGGCTTGATACAATTGTCTTTTTTTAAAATTTAACATTCCATTTCATCAATGTGTTGTATAATATAAATCATTACCAACAGAATTAATTGTACGGGGAAATTGCAAACAATATATGTGTCTTGCACTTTTTAAAGATATATACTTTTGTTGTTGAGATGCACTCATTAATAGGATTATCATTTTATGTATATTGGCAGAAAAAAGTATAGCATTACACTGAATGAAGTACACGTATCTCTGAAGGTAGTACCGAAATAGCATTACATTTAATGAAGTACAAGGTAGCACCTTTGGTAATCATATCACTGTGATTTTCATTATATGAACTAATTATATACTGATAACCCGCCACACAAATATATTATTTTGCTGAAGTTGTTTTGCCTAAAACAATACTCTTGGCATCACCACCTCCTGAATTCATCATAAAATACACATGCGCACCCCTCATGTATACCTTTCCTATTCCCCTCTACCGACCAACGGGGACCAAAAAGGCGCACATTCGATTTCAAGCAGTAGAAGAATACATTAATATTGCACTACAAACTATTGCGAATTTGATAAGGTGTTTTATTGTCGAAGTCTGGTTTGTATTTTGGGTATTATTTGTGCGCATTTGAAGTATTATGTGAGTGCAGTGTCTGAAACGGCCAAAAGTTGTTCAAAGTAAAGTTGTCACTGGCCCAACAAAAAACGTCTGGGCGACTGCCCAAAATCAGTAAAAAAAATTCATTTTGATCAATTATTTTCGGAGAACTGTCAACTACCGTCGTCACTTAATAAAAGGTAGACAACTCTTTATTTCTCTTGCGACTTGTTAGTTACGAACGCAGCGATTGGTTCAAATAAACTATTGAACCAATGAAAGTGCATGTAACATATGATAACTGTGTAAAGTCAAAGAAAATGCAAGACGCATGGTCATTTCTTAAACGCACTAACGCTGCGGACTTTAAAAAAGTATGCGAAGTAAGTCCTTTTTCTGTTAATCATAAATGTCGACATACGATGCTAGTCGGTAATTTCGATTGTGCGTTAAGTCTGCTTAAAATCAGCGGCGGATTCAGCAATTTGAAAGGGGGGGGGGGAGGGGGTCGAAGTCTATTAGTATTAGAGTCCAATTTTCTGCGTTTATTAAAGTACTTTAAAGAAAATATACTCATAGTTCCAAAAAGGGGGAATAGGTTCCGATCCCTGTATTCTGATGATGAGGAATACAGCAGTGAGGCGGGGGTGTGGCGAGCTATGTGCCGGGAAGGACTTATTGAAGAATAATGGACCAACAAATAAAATGTTCTACCTGTTTATTCTCATTTTTCTTTACTTTGTTGACATAAAAAGTTAAAAAATATTTGGGCCTCCAATGTTCATTTTGGGCCAGTGACTCAAAATTTTTACTTGCCCAAATTTTTTTTTTCGGGCACTGGAGTGCATCTCTGTTAATTGAAAGGATACATGCCTTTTTAAATTAACTATTACGACGCTTTATAAACTCTCATTAAGATTGGAGTAACTTAACATATATTGGAAGGAGAATATGTATTGGGAATTACTGGACATATCCGGGAAGTAACCGGAATGTATTATATCTATGATGATTGCCCGCTCACCCTTCATGTCAACTTCAGGAAAGAGGCGATAGTTTAACCTATAACACTTTCTGACACCAGTGGTAATGTTAGAACAAACAGAGCGCTGGGAAATAACTGGAAAAAGTCAGGAAATTACTGGACAGTATTTTGTATTGTAATAATACTAGTATGTCATCATATCTCGTCTCTGATCATCTCATATCAACCTCACTACTGAGGTAGTACATAACCAACAACATTCTATTATATCATTGTGGTGGAAAACATAGAGGGAACAACGTGCTGGGAAATAACTGGACATATCCGGGAAATAACTGGACAATATGTTGCATTTGAACAATATGTCATCATAGATCATCTTTCATGTTGTCTCGCTCATAATATCCGTAACAAGAATTCACAAGGTCAGAGCTACACCCTTTTAGACATTCTGGGAATGGGCAAATGGAAAGGTATGATAGAACCCTCATGGAAGCTGTGCGCTGCTAAGTTCAATAGTCCCCCAAAGATTGGGATGTATTTCTAATACAAATTTCGAGTGTCATTAGGTCCTGTGTCAACAGGCAGATGGGCTTCACACCTAATAAATTGCTGTTAGGTAGAGAGGTTAATCAGCCCCCGGACCTTTTATATTCAAAATGTTATAACTTGGGTCCCTTGATCCGAGAAGTTATGTGCATCTATTAGAGAATGCCCATTAGCCTATAAAACAGCAAAGGAAACCTTCAAATTGTCACAGAAGAGAATGAAGAGAGATTACAATTTACGGACACTGGAAAAATCAGACAACATAGGCGATCTAGTTTATATCGAGAATAACGCACCTAAAAAGGGTATCAGTAATAAATTGCTTCCCTTTTGGAAAAGTCCCGGTATAATCATTTCGAAATATCTGCAGCATTATGCCGAGTCAAATTAAGGCACTCGATATTCACAACTCACCACAACAAAATGAAGCTGTGTATGGATTGCCAGATTCCCAAATGGTTACAAAATTATAAAAAACACAATTCAGAAAAAAAACTGAACCATCTTCATAAGATGGTAACGAAATTTTCTGTTTATGTAGGAAACAGTACTTGGGAGAATTTATGATTCACTGTGATGAGGGTACCGAATGGTATCATGGAGCCTGTGTGAATATCACAGCGCATGAGGCTTGCGGTGTCAATGAGTATCAATGCCCTATTTGCAAGGGCTAATCTCCGTTCGATCTCTTTCAGGAAATGTCATACATCAAGAATGTACAACTGGAGGAGGATAACCTGAGGGCAGGTCGGTTGATGAACCCCCGGGATCTTATCCGCGACACTTTAGGCATGGCTCATGGACTACCCGGTGTGGAGTTCAAGACATTATCACTTTCTCTGTACCAGCTGGCTGCTAAACAAAATAACTGGTCTTGGGTAGAGAGTGCATAATTAGTATCCAAAACATTTTTTCTGAATCTTGGATCCTAGAAAATCTTCCTCACAAATATAAGAACAGCTATAGAGCATCTCTGCCCAAGATCTAGGAACAGGTTTATGTGTCATTGTCCATCTGTAAGGACGTTCGCTTGGAGGATAATCCATCACTTCCCAAACAGATTATATCTCTGGTTGAGGGAGCGATTGTTGTTACAGATGGAGGATAATCCATCACTTCCCAAACAGACTATATCTCTGGTTGAGGGAGCGATTGTTGTTACAGATGGAGGATAATCCTTCACTTCCCAAACAGATAATATCTCTGGTTGAGGGAGCGATTGTTGTTACAGATGGAGGATAATCCATCACTTCCCAAACAGATTATATCTCTGGTTGAGGGAGTGATTGTTGTTACAGATGGAGGATAATCCATCACTTCCCTAACAGACTATATCTCTGGTTGAGGGAGCGATTGTTGTTACAGATGGAGGATAATCCATCACTTCCCAAACAGATTATATCTCTAGTTGAGGGAGCGATTGTTGTTACAGATGGAGGATAATCCATCACTTCCCAAACAGATTATATCTCTGGTTTAGGGAGCCATTGTTGTTACAGATGGAGGATAATCCATCACTTCCCAAACAGATTATATCTCTGGTTGAGGGAGCGATTGTTGTTACATATGGAGGATAATCCATCACTTCCCAAACAGATTATATCTCTGGTTGAGGGAGCGATTGTTGTTACAGATGGAGGATAATCCATCACTTTCCAAACAGATTATATCTCTGGTTGAGGGAGCGATTGTTGTTACAGATGGAACTGGTTATAAGGATGATTTGCCAGCAGACCCTGATTCCATTTGATGCTGATATGGACAATCACAATACCATTATGGGATGTTCATTTTAAACACGTTTAAGTTTGATAATTAATATATCGGGTAGAGGTAAGCCTAGTCAGGACTACAGCGCCTAAGTTTGGAGAATTTGGTCAGGACAGCAGATAATGCAAAATATCAGAAATGAACCCGAGAATGAGGAGATGGAACATTTGCAGTTGTTTGACGACAAACTTCAAGACGAAGAAGGGCCATAGTGGTAAAAAACATTCAGATACGAGGGAGATTCTCTTGTAACATGGGCGTGCGAATACAAGTCAAATCTTGGTTATGCTAACCTGCAGCTGGAACAACTCATTGGTACAGGACAAGAGGGATGATTTGGATTTATTAGCAAGGTTTCAATGCACACCTCCACAACGTTAGTGCTACATGTTAATTATACACGTTGAAGGCAACCGCAAGGCTGAATGCAAACTAGGGGAAAGATAGAAAATCATATCGTGTAGCAATATTCGCTGTTGAACACATTCATTATATGGTCGGACATTCTGTATAGATCATCTGGCAAGGGGCAAAAGAAACTGGACTATAAAAACATGGATTTTAAGAAAAAGAAGATGAACAGGTCTAGCAAACTGGCCTTGTGACAAGCTAAATGGAGCATATTGTTTCTCATGAAATTTGTTTTAAAACTCCTAGATGTTATACCCTAAAGGAGTACATTTGACAATTTTATGTAGGAAACACATTTTCCATAGATACTTTAATAGGCTTCCAACCCATATTCATAGAATACAAAAATAGCGGGAAAATCAAAAGGAAAGTATACAATTAGATAGCACTGTGTACTGAGACCAAACAACTTGTGAATAGAGGTCAACCATTATTACCAGTAGATAAAGAAATGTCTTCTCATTCATTCTATTTCATCGATTCGCTCGCCCAGGTATAAATTTAGAAAC
>JAWPHD010026402.1:0-13204 GCA_037043455.1 Cyrtodaria siliqua | reverse complement strand
CATGTAAAAGTGTCACAATCTTCCAAATTACGTGTTTTAAAAAAAGAAAATGGCGGCCGTTATACTTTTTTGTCGTTGACGGAAATGATGTACTACTTTCCGTTGTCATGTGTTGCTATGAAAAGTAGTCGGCGGAGATAAATAACCACTCTGCTTCCAGCCTGGACAGCCCGCTATGCCGCGGCTAGCGCTCTTTTCCAGTGTAAACCTCAAGATGACTTCAGCAATGATTTAAGGACTAGAACATGTGTATGTTCAAGTGGAGTATACTTTGAGATACTGGAATGTTCAGCTTTAACAACGTAAGAAACGCAACTGGGGTTAACACCTTTCGAATGCCACTCGTATTTTAAAGTAGCTATCCGTCAAATAACGGCAAAATTACACTACACAGCCGTTTATCAAAACTCTATCCAGGTGTTCAGGTCGTATAATACTGTATATGTGCCGATAAAAAGTAAAAATTTATTCACGGGTTCTTTAAAATTCCCGTGAATGAATATGCGTAAAATGAATTATGAGTTGGTAACTATTAATTCGACGATCCAGTTTTTGGGGTTTAGCCTGGCTGGTTACAGCCTTTTACATTGTGTCTATATAGTTTGGATTCTGAGAATATTTGAATTACATATAAACATTGTCATCAGTACGTTTAGAAATGGTGAACATTTTGTAAAATGTGACTGTTGTTGGCGGGATAGCTACTTTAAATATGAGAACATGTCTCCTCTCTGTTTGTGAAAACAGTCTTATACGCCAGAATCATGTTATCGAACCCTTGACATATTATACGTAATATCTCGTTTCAGAAGTTTTATACAATTATTTTAAATATTTTATTACAGGTTTTAAAGGGACACATTGCAATCTTGAATATTGTATCAAGCATTAAAATTAACGTTTCAATTTATTATTCCAATATCATCTAAGCCAATGTCATCTTTAAACATGCATGTTTGCATACAATTTATTTGAGTTTTCCTTTTTAGCTCTGCTGGCCAGGGCTTATGCCATGGTCTTTTGTCCGTCGTCCGTCGTTTGTCCGTCGTCCGTCCGTCGTCAGTTAACTTTTTGATGTCAACACTCTAGCACCTTCATTTTTCATCCGACCTTTACCAATCTTTATCTGTTAATGTCAACGAAAGCTCGGACGAGTTAAAAAAACAGCCAGATCGGACCAGTAACACCAGAGTAATTGCCCTTGTATTAACGAAACAAATTATATTTTGTCTTGTCAACACTCTAGAAACCCATCCATCTTGTATGCTATCTTTACCACATTTTGCCAGATTGTTGATATTGATGAAAGCTCGGTCAAATTTGAAAACCAGCCAGATCGAAACAGTAACACCGGAGTTATTACCCTTGATAAAAATTGCTGACTTTTGTCTTGTCAACACTCTATCGCCTCCATGTTGCATCCTACATTTACCAATCTTTGCCAGATTGTTGATATTGATAAAAGCTCGGTCAAGTTTAAAAATCAGCCAGATCGGACCAGTAACGCCGAAGTTATGGCCCTTGAATTATTGAAAAAAAAATAACATTTTGATGTCAATACTCTACCATCTTTATTTTTCATCCAGTCTTTACCAAACTTTACCAGATTGTTAATATCATTGAAAGCTCGGACGAGTTTGAAAACCAACAAGATCAGACCAGTAACACCGGGGTTATTGCCCTTGAATTAACAGCACTTGCTTTATTTATTTTTCTTAACACTCTAGCGCCTCCATTTGCCAAACTTTGCCAGATTGCTGATATTGATGAAAGCTCGGTCGAGTTTGAAAATCAGCCAGCGTGGGATTGCATTTTGGGTCATTGGGGTCAAGGTCAATGTCACTGTTACTTAAAATAGAAAAACGGTTTACGCTCAATAACCTCAGTTAGTAATGAGATATTGGAACAAAGCTTGCTGTATAGGTTACTTTTATGGAAAGGAAGCTTCGGAGTTGATTTTGGGACACTGGGGTCAAGGTCTAGGTCACTGTTACTAAAAATTGAAAAATGTTTTCCATCAATAACTTTAGTAAGAAATAAGATAGGGAGACTCAAAACTTGCTTTGAAGGTATGTAATATGGAAAGGAATATTGGGATTGCATTTCAGGTCACTAGGATCAAGGTCAAGGTCAATGTTACTATAAATAGAATAATACTTTCCACTCAATAGCTTTACTTAGAAATGAGATATTTGAACAATTAAACTTGCTGTGTAGTTAGCTTATATGGAAAGAAAGCGAGGTATTGCATTTGGATAACTCGGGTCAAGGTGAAGGTCACTGTTACTGAAAATAGTTGAAGAAAAGGTTCCACTCAATCACTTTAGTTAGGAATGAGATATTAAACAAAACTTGCTATGTAGGTAGCTTATATGGAAGGGGGAGCTTGGGATTGCATTTGAGATCACTGGGATACTGTTACTAATAACAGAAAAATGGTTTCTGGGAAAGAACTTCAGTTAGGAGTGAGATATTTAAGCAAAACGTCGTGTTTATATAGATTATTAGCCCAAATTGATCAGAATATATTCCACCCCCTATAGCAACCCACATCCCCATCCCGCATTGTTTTGTAATTTTATTTTATGCAGTTGTCTTGGTCATTGAAGAAAGCGTGGACAAATGGATTTTTTTTATTAACAGCCGTATCTGACAGACTGACACCTTCCCATTCTCTCCTCCTCACTGACCACCCCCCCCCCCCCCCCCACCCACCCACCCTCCCCATCCCCACGCCAAACGATGGACACCATACAGCCAGTAGAGCGAAACAAGCCCTACTGGGCTTCTTGTTTCTTCTTTTTCTACCATAGGTTTAAATATATTATTTGTGCAATGTAATCACCAGGTAGTAATATGCAAAGAAGAATTTGATTTATGCTATTCTTTTTTAATTAATATTAATGATTGAACAAATGCAAGTTATGTGAAAAATAAACGCGAGTTTTTATAACATCAAGATTGCCGTGTGTCCCTTTAAAACGAAACAAAATAGAGTTTATGTTATATATATACAATCTTATGCACTACGCATACCTTTTCGCTCTGTGTATCCACTGACAACAATTTCGGAACTTGTGTTTGGCTCATTGCAAGTCCCTGGCAGTAACTGGCAGCTTCCGACTGCGTCATCAGCACCGATCTGTTTCCATAGTTACCGAATAAATAACAGTTATACCCACTACCGGAGTCTGAATTACGTGACTGCCAGGTGCCACCCGTCATAGGACATGAAGCTAGGGGAAGATTCGTACACATCAGTGAGGTAATGAACACGCCCCATGTTCACGAACAAACATACGCACCATTTCAAGCTTAAGCTCAAAACTCAAATATTTCCTTTAACTGTAACTTGTTTATGCCCCCAAAGGGTGGCATGGTGGCATATAGTAGCCGCACTGTCCGTCCGCTTGTCAGTCCCTTCGTTTGTTCGTCAGTACAATCGCGTCCGGTTAATAACTCTGACAATAATGGACGGGTTTTCAAATAACTTGGCACAATTGCTTACCACAACAAGACGAAGTGTCGCGCATACAGTCCAGGTCCGTGGCTCCGAGGTCAAGGTCACACTTAGAGGTCAAATGTCAAAATGAAGTGCCTTCGTGTCCGGTTAATAACTCTGACATTCATGGACAGATTTTCAAATAACTTGGCAAAAATGCTCACCACAGCAAGACGACGTGTCGCGCACAAAATCCAGGTCCGTGACTCCAAGGTCAAGGTAACACTTAGAGATCAAAGGTCAAATCGTGTCCGGTCAATAACTCTGGCATTCCAGGACGAATTTTCAAAAAACTGGGCACAAGATTAGTACTCACCACAACAAGACGACGTGTTGCGCGCAAAATCCTGGTCCGTGGCTCCAAGGTCAAGGTCACACTTAGAGATCAAAGGTCAAATCGTGTCCGGTCAATAACTGCATTCCCGGACGGATTTTTAAATAATTTGGCACAACAAGACGACGTGTCGCGCACAAAATCCAGGTCCGTGACTCCAAGGTCAAGGTCGCATTTAGAGGTCAAAAGTCAGATCATGTCCGGTAAATAACTCTGGCATTCCTAGACGGATTTTCAAATAACTTGGCACAAGTGCTCAACACAACAAGACAATGTGTCGCGCACAAAATCCATGTCTGTGGCCCCAAGGTCAAGGTCACACTTAGAGGTCAAAGGTCAATTCGTGTCCGGTCAATAAATTTTGCATTCGTGGATGGATTTTTAAATAACTTGGCACAAGTGCTCATCACAACCAGACGACGTGTCGCGCACAAAATCCAGATCCGTGGCTTCAAGGTCAAGGTCATACTTAGAGGTCAAAGGTCACTTCAGGTGACATTTTTTGTTTAATTAATGTTTTTCATAGGGAAATTTTCAGAACCGTTGTAATTTGTACTTATCTCTAGTTGTGTAAAGTTTCAAGTAATCGCAAGTCCATTAGATATGAATAAAAAAAATCACAAAGTTTGAGCTTGAACGTGAAATATGACTTAAGTTTACTTGTGAACTTGGGGCCAGGTTTTCATTTGGTTAAAATAACAGTTATATACAAACACGCGCCACAAAAAGGGCTGGAATGAACTGGTTTTATTTAACGGCTCATTAGCAAACTATTATGCTACGTTGAGCCGCTCCCAGAGAAAGTTTGTTTGTTTATTTGTTTGTTTGTGTGGTGTTTTACGTCATTTTCAACACATGTAAGGTTATATATGACGGTCGATTTGTTTGAAGTTGGGGTAGACCACCCACTTTTCCTGGGTAGAACCAGTACTTTACATTTCATGCCATCCGTAAGAATCGACAATTCCTCACTTACAAGACGGGCTTCCAGTGGGATTAAGACAGGGATATGTTATAGAGCAATCCGGCATCACCAGTCGAATATGTTGCAATCTTACGTTTTGGGTTCTTAGTTGGCTTTAAAGAAACTAACCCTCCATATAACAGCAAAATTACACCAAAAAAAACATTCTATCCAGGTGTTCAGTTCATATAATAATGTACATATGCCATTAAAAGTAAAGGTTTATTCAAGGGATCTTAAAATATCCGTGATTGCGTGGCATGATTTATGAGTTAGTAACTGTTAATTCAATGCTCCAGTTTTGGGGTTTGGCCTGGCTGGTAGAAGCCGTTTATATTGTGTCTATAGAGTTTGGATTCTCAAAATATGTCAAGTTATATATATAAACCTCGTCGTCAGTAGGTTTAGAAACGGTGTACATTTGTTGTAAAATAAGCCTGTTGATGGTTGTATATGGATTTTAATGTTGCAGTGGACCGATTTCTGCTATAAAACTAGTTGGACAAGTACAGGGTTCAATTTATAACGTATCATATACCATAGGAATCGGACATATTGTATTTGCATGTAATAAACCAGATTGACTATCCACTACTAGTATATTAAAATATATTTTTATGACAGGAATGCAACGCGAAAATTTCAATTCCGTTTCCGACAGTTTTACCACCGAACGCCCGTCAGTAATCGATACTACGGATGTTTTTATAACAATCTAGAACATTATTTATTATTTTTATATAAAATTATATACATGCGGGGACCTACATACTGTACTATGTTTACAATACGTCCGATTCCTATGCATATACTTACGGACACTGTCGATTTCACAGAGAGGGGCTGCGGACCCGATACACGAGAAGTCGTTATAGCCACCCCCGCTTTGTATCGTTGCACAATCTTCTTCTCCCTTGAAATCGTTCGGCTCCTGATTCCATGAACTGGCAACAGAAAGGCAGACTATTAAAATAAAGTGTGACCTTGAAGTTAAACTACTGACCCAAAGGTAAAAGCATGGGAAAATAGAGTTTCATGAAGGTAGGTCATGTGAAACCTCATATTGTGTATATTTACCAATTAACTTCCCTGTGACCTTGACCTTCGACGAAATAATATTAACATTAATGGGACTATGGTAGGTATGGTAAGTAGGCATCTGACCAATCGTAAATCACACTTATATAGTTGACTGGTCATCTCCGACTTGAAGCATTTTCTCGGTCAAAATAATGTGGATCATGTTTAATTTTTCAAGTACATAGGCGATGCCAAAACTATTTCAATGCCAAGTTAAGCTCACATTGACCTTGACATTTGATGAAATGATCTAAAAATCAGTAGGTACCTGAATGATTCCAATAGAACGTACTTACATAGTTTCATTTTATAGGTCATGTAAAACTGAAGACTGTTTGCACAGCTTCATAAAAAGAATCTAAAAGTTAAGAAATTATGCCGAAAAGAGTTTCAAGGTTATGATTTTGTTCACTGCGACCTCGAACATCTGATCAATACCAGATGTAATATATTAACAAAGTAGTACGAACATCGTATGGTATTGGACTAAATCCGTTTTCTGTTTCAATGTGACATTGACCAATTATCTACTAGATGACTAAACAAATATATGCCAAACTCCAATATATAAAAAGCATACAAACGGTCCATCAGAACAATTTGGGCGTGTATTTACCCATTTTAGATAAATTTTAAGTTTTACGTTCACTGCGACCTTGTCATTACACTTTATGACAACAAACGCAATATACACATGGCAAATCCTATAGCGTATGTAATGGTATATGAAGATTGTTTCAGTCGATCTTGAACTAATAAGAACGTTGACGTCTTAAATCAGCCTCTGGGTTAATTTAAGTTGACTGTGCCTGACATTCAACCAACTGGCTGCAAAGCGTATGCCTCATCCCAATACAAATATGTACGTAAATATGTACGTAAATATGTACGTAAAGGCATATAATGATCCAGCAGAACTTAAGATAATAAAAGCTGGAACGTACATTTAACAGGACGCCGACACCGGAAATACTGCATCTTCACCTCTGGAATAGGCGAGAAAAAAACACACACAAAAAATCAAACATCAAAAGCAACTAACTTACATTGTATTTGCGTAGCAACTAACTTACATTGTATTTGCGTCCAGTACCGTCCCATCTGACCATACGAAGCGCCCTTCTTGTTGTATGTCAGTAAGAGCCGTCCAGAATCTATTGTCATTTTTCGGATCAAGCATCTGTTCCCGTAGCCATACCTGTTCAGGACAAATATAGACAACATAGTGTATACGTTTAACCCTTAACCCGCTACATATACATAACGGACTGTTCTGTCTTTGAATTAAGACCAGTCCATTTACGTGACAAAGGGGTGTTTTGGGGTAATGACTGACCAGCAGCCGGACATTGTAAACCTTGATGAGTTACTCGCAGGCTGATCTGGGTTTACAATGGACGCAAAGGCTATTATAGTCGTGCTTAGCGGGTTAAGGGTTAATTTGCCCGTGTGAATTTTCATATCAGTCCCAGTAGTAGTTTTCAAGTTTTGACCTGGACAAGAATTATAACATGGCAATAATTTAGTTTATACTAATTTATTTTACATCGATTGTAACGAACTTAGTTTAATCACTCTCGATGTCTTCCTGGGTAGAACCAGTATCAAGCAAATACAGATAAAGTGTCTTGCTCAGAGACACAACACATATGGTCATGGAGGGGATCGAAACCATTCCTTTTCGATCAAGGGTCCAACGCTCTACCACTAGACCACAGCTCTCCATATTCTAATATGAATGTAGAGGTATTGTTCTTGCACTTTGCACTTCCTCTTATCGCCCTTTATCATTGTGTGAAGTTTCATTCCAGTCCAATTAGCAGTGTTCCGAGTTATGCTCCGGACAAGAAGTATAACTATACAATTACAAAGGGAAATAACTCTAAAAGGATAGAGTTATGGTTCTTGCACTTTACTATTTCAAACATTGCCGTCTATTTCTGTGTGAAGTTTAATTCAATTTCCAATTTTTAAAGTTATGCTCCGGACAACAATTACAACTTTAAACTTGCAAAGGGCAATAACTCTAATTTGAATGAAGATAAAGTTATGTTTCTTGAACTCTGCACTTTCAACTTCATCTGTAATTTGACTGACACAAATCACTCTTTCAGATCAACTCCAGTCCCTTTGACGGTCATGGTAATGTTCTTAAAATACAACTTTATATGTAGCTAAGTGGAAGAAATGGCCTTGAATCGCTCAGCTAATTAACATATTAGACATTTGCAACAATATCAGAATGGGGATAAACGATAAAAGAGGTCTGGTTAGTTCAGAGAGTATTTTTCAAATGTGTCCATATATAAGTATATAAATGTAAAACTGACCGCTGGGTCAGTGCTTAATTCATGGACCCTAACCGTATGCTACAGGCAATATATCAGAGCTCTATGTCTTGTTTATTCTGAGAAGATGGTTTACATGTTCCCTATATAGATCCTATGTAATTGTGAACCCTGCCAGGAGCAAGGTCAACATCTGAATAAACTTGATAGATGACCATAAGCTAATACTTAATTAAAACTATTTAGAACTCCAGCTCTCGTTGTTTCAAAGAAGATATTTTAAAATGATTTCCTACATACGTCCGGGGAAAGGCTAAATTTGACTCCATGGTCACCATTTGAACAAACGTGGCAGAGGACCATACGGTTATACTTCATGTAATATTAGACAGCTCTATGTCTTGTGGTTCTAGAGAAGACGTTTCAACGTTTCTTTATGTGAGTCAGTGTAAAACATGCAAAATCTCAATACAAAACTTTGGAACCCTGGGTGCGGCCACTTTTTACCCCGGGGACTTTATTTGAACAAACTTTATAGTCTAGGGGTTGGCGATCATTAATTAAATTGAATTGAATTGCATGTTGTTTAACGGCTCAACTACATAGTATAGGTTATTTAGAGCCGCCCCAGAGAGAGGGGAAGGATACATAGGAATCCGGGAACCTGCCCTACTATTATTATCGAATAGATTCCTATGGTTCTTTAACTTGCTCGGAGGATAGACCGATACACGGACGAGGCTAAAGGAAATTGTCTTGCCCAAGAACACACAGACGGAACTCAGTGGCACCACGGAGGATTGAACCCGGGGCCTCCGGTTACAAATCCGCCGTGTTACCGACTGCGTGGCGATCATTAAAGAAGAAAACTGTCGAAGTCTGTTCAGTCGATTTCAAGAGTATTGTGCAAATGTTTCGACCATTTATTACTTGTAACGGCGGCTTTCTTGGATGCAATATGCAACGTTGACCTGACTGACCTGTGAATATAGGAAATTCTAACCTACGGTATTACTGTTTAAATCGGAACCTCGTCAGAACCTCGTTTTTTTACAAATAGCTACATCTCGTGTTGGAATTTTCGATTTTCGTATGAAATATCCTTATAATATGTGTACAGAATATCACACTCCAACGTTACATACCTTTGTGTCCAAATCTTTCACATTTATTAGGTCACCTTGTTGTTTCTGACAAATGGCCTTTGCCTCGTTCCACGTGGATGGAGGGCCCGTATAAAACATGTAACATTTCTGGTCCGCACGTGTCCAAATACCACACCCAAGATTGAATACGGTGTCCGCTGAAACAGCCAGCATAATTAAAACAAAGTGTATTCCCAGGAGTCTGGACATCTCAGAATCAGCTCCAGGCCATTTGACCTTGAATTCACCAACCATTCTTGAGACTTAAGCCCAAGTATGCAAAATTCCAATGACAAACATTTGTATAAGTGTAAGGATAAACGTTCATAAACAGCTGCTATGTATAAATATGATAACTACTATATTTGTGAACGAAATTTGAGTGCTTTAGCTCAAGTCTAGGAATAGTCCTAAGAATGGTTGGTGAAATCCAGGCGTTGGTGAAAGCCAGGCCTGTATAAGTAAAAACAATACAAAAGGCGTACATCGGATATTTTGACTGTCTTCAAGATTCAGCTAAGCAAATCTCTAAATATCAAGTGACGTGTATGACATGTCATTCGTTCCAGTCCTATTAACTATCTATTGTATGTATAACCGTATAACTATAACCTATAACTCCTGTAGTAGGAGCTGAGTTGAAATTCCCCCAACTCTGCCAAAACTCGTTTAACCAAAACGACCTGACAACATGCGCTACTAGATACTCCTGACAACATGCGCTACTAGATACTCCTGGCAACATGTGCTACTAGATACTCCTGGCAACATGCGCTACTAGATACTCTTGGCAACATGCGCTACTAGATACTCCTGACAACATGCGCTACTAGATACTCCTGGCAACATGCGCTACTAGATACTTCTGATAGCGCTACTATATACTCCTGACAACATGCGCTACTAGATACTCCTGACAACACGCGCTACTATATACTCCTGACAACATGCGGTACTAGATACTGATACTTCCTACTAAGTTTCATGAAAATCGGATGGAAAATGGAGGAGAAGCTGAGCGAAATGGTGTTCGCTTGAAAAAGAAATCAAAGTTCCGAAAGTCTACCAACAATCATTTTGACAATATACGTTATTAGACATTATACTGATAATTCCTACGCTGTTTCGTGAACATTTGATGACAATAGTAGGAGAAGATGAACAGGAACTCTTGACACTTGAAAAAACTTTAAAGTCTCATAACTCCGCCAATATCACTCAACCGGATCGCGCTGACAATATGTGCTACAAAACATCATACTGATTCTTCCTACAAAGTTTCGATATATTCGGATGAAGAAATGTAAAGGAAGTTGAGCGGAAATGCTTTACAGCTGGAAAACTTCGAAGTCTTGTAACTCCGCTAAAATTCATTCAATTAAAACACCCTGATACTTTTTTCCAACTGCTATACACGTCGGATGTAGCAGGAGCGGAAACGAAGGGGAGACGGACGGACGGACGCCTATCATTACCATTATCCCCTCACAAAGGCATACATCTATTTAATTGCATAAGGGAGTGTATATATTTTTTGTTCATGATATAATAGTGTGAAGTTTCTTTAACTATTTTAATGGGGATTCTGAGATATACTCCTCAAAATAATTTAGGGACAACGTTTAGATTTTAGTCATTTTTAGCTCTACTGGCCATAAATGGCGAGTTGTCCGTCGTCCGTCGTCCGTCCGTCGTCCGTTAACTTTTGCCTTGTGAACACTCTAGGGCCTTCATTTTTAATTGAATCTTTACGAAACTTTGCCAGTGTCTTTATATCAATGAAAGCTCGGAAAGTTCGAAAACCAGCCAGATCGGATTAATTTCACCGGAGTTATGCCCTTGTTTTGCTGAAAAATGCCATATTATGCCTTGTGAACACTCTAGCAACTTCATTTATTATTTGATCTTTACCAAAGCTCAGACAAGTTAGAAAACCAGCCAAATTGGATCAGTAACACCGGAGTTATGGCCCTTGTTTTTTTCTGAAAATTGCTATTGCCTGCCTTGTGAATGCTCTAGAGCCTTCATTTATAACTTGATCGTTACCAAACTTGCACAGATTGCACAGATTGTTAATACCAATGACAGATTGGACAAGTTTGAAAATCAGCTAAATTGGGTCAGTAACACTAGAGTTAGGGCCCTTGTTTTTTTCTGAAAAAATGCCATTTTCTGCCTTATGAACACTCTAGCACCTTCATTTATTATTTGATCTTTACCAAACTTGCACAGATTGTTAATATCAATAAAAGCTCAAAAAAGTTCGAAAACCAGCTGAATCGGATCGGTAACACCGAAGATATGGCCCTTGTTTTTTCTGAAGAATGCTATTTTCTGCCTTGTGAACACTCTAGGGCCATTAATATTAATCGGATCTTTACTAAACTTTGCCAGTGTCTTTATATTAATAAAAGCTTGGAAAGTTCGAAAACGGCAAGATCGGAATAAATTCACCGGAGTTATGACCTTGTTTTGCTGAAAAATGCCATATTAAGCCTTGTGAACACTCTAGCACCTTCATTTAATATTTGATCTTTAACAAACTTGCAAAGATTGTGAATATCAATGAAAGCTCAGAAATTTTGAAAACCAGTTAGATCAAACCATAAACAGTGGAGTTATTGCCCTTGATTTAGTTAAAAATGCTACATTTTGCCTCGTTAAGACGATAGGGACTTCATCTTTCATCCGATCTTTAAGCAACTTTACCATATTGTTTATATAAATAAAATCTCCGATAAGTTTGAAAACCAGTTAGATCGGACCATTAACAGCGGAGTTATGGCCTTGATTTAGTTAAACATGCTATATTTGCCTCGTTAAGACGATATGGCCTTTATCTTTCATCGTCTTTACCAAACCTTACCAGATTGTTTATATAAATAAAAACTCGGACAAGTTAGAAGACCAGCCAGAATGGACTAGTAACAACGGAGTTATGGTCCTTGATTTAGTTAAAAATGCTATATGTTGCCTCGTTAAGATGATAGGGCCTTCATTTTTAGTGCGATCTTTTTGAAACTCTACCAGATTGTTAGTATTAATGAAAGCTCAGAAAAATTCGAAAACCAGCTAGATCGGACCAGTTACAGTGGAGTTATGACCCTTGATTTAGTTAAAAATGCTATATTTTGCGTCGTTAAATCGATAGGGCCTTCATCTTTCATCCGATCTTTACAATACTTTATCTGATTGTTTATATCAATGACAGCTCAGATAAGTTCGAAAACCAGCCAGATGGGACCATTACCAGAAGAGTTATGGCTCTTGATTTAGTTAAAATGCTATATTTTGCCTCGTTAAGATGATATGGCCTTCATTTTTCATGCGATCTTTATGAAACCTTACCAGATTTTTAATATTAATGACAGCTCGGACAAGTTCGAAAACGAGCCAGATCGTACCAGTAACAGTGGAGTTATGGCCCTTGATTTAGTTAAAAATCCTATATTTTGCCTCGTTAAGACGATAGGGCCTTCATCTTTCATCCGATCTTTAAGAAACTTTACCAGGTTATTAATATCAATGAAAGCTTGGAAAAGTTCGAAAACCATCCAGAATGGACCATTTACATCGGAGTCATGGCCCTTGATTTTCTGAAATATGCTATATCTTGGCCTCATTAAGACGAAAGGGCCTTCGTTTGGCCGGATTTCATTGAAACTTTGCAGGGATGATCAGTACCAAGCCTAGTTGTACATAGTCACCGTGTTCCAGTTGAATGATTTTGGCAGAGTTATAGCCCTTTAACGGTTTTAATACACAAACTTTGTCTGATCTACTTTTCCTGAACCCCTCGCCAGATTTCAATGAAACTTTGCAGGGATGATCAGCACCAAGCCTAGTTGTGCATGTCATCGTTGCGTTCTGGTTTACAGATATTTGGCAGAG